>CAHIKZ030005144.1:590000-715000 GCA_903632075.3 Acanthosepion pharaonis
TCCTTATCCTTTCTCCTCAGCTTTCCTTCACTCTCCATTTTTCTCCCTATATTACCTTATGTTTTTTTCAGTTCTCCTCCTCTCCTTCAATCTACCTTATCCCCCTGTCGTTTTCGTCCTCTCTATCCTCATCCCTTTACTTCTCCGCCCCTTCCTGTCTCACTACTCTCTTTAGCCATCACTTTTGTCTTTCTGCCTTTTCACTCCACATATTACTTTTTCCCTTTTCCTCACTCTCTCTCTCTGTGTTTCTGTACCTCCCCCTCTCTCTCTCTCTCTCATTCCCTGTCGCCTCCTCTCTCTTTTATCCTATTTTCTCTCGCCTTTCCTCTCTCTTGCTATTTCCGTGTTGTCAAACAACTAAAAAAAATTGAAAGATAAAGCTCCACATGATGTAACATATCCGTTCAGGACGTTGGTGATCATGGCTGTCCACAACTTCCTGTCCTTTGTAGCTCTCAATAAATTTTGTCTTTTTGCCATTTCTCCCAATAACTTCTCCGCCATCCATTTACTCAAGTTCGCCAGGTAATTATGTTAAGCGTTGTTTTCTCGGTTCCTCTTGCCTTCAAACTGTCCTGTGAGTATCAGATTTTCCAAGCCCTCTTTCCTCGTTTTGTGCCCCATAAATTCCAACTGTCTTTTCTCGATGTTATCTATGAGTGTCCTTTTTGTCGCTCTTTTCCTCTAAATCTTCCTCGTTGCTCACATATTCGGTCCATGCTATTCTCAGCATCTTTAGAACCACATTTAAAGTGAAGTGTCTTCTTCATCTTTTAAGGAGACTGTTAACTCACCTAAACCCTGTTCTGCCATCCATTTACACAGGGTCGTTAAGTCTGTTTTCCTCTGTTTCTCTTGCATTCTATATGTCTAATATGTCTATACGTCATGCGAGTGTTATATTTTGCTGATACGCCATGAAATTCACAGTGTGATTTTGTGGGAAAAAATGTTTAAGGATTTTTAAACTTAATTTAAAGTTTTTTTTTTTTTTTTTTTTGTTAATTCGATATCCTGCGAAATACATATGCGCCATTTGCATAGGACATGCATTTAAATAACTGTTGTGTTCTTTGTAATTAAGCAATTATTTTTTATTTACTCAGACTTTGTTAACTGTCCTTGGACAGATCGATTGAAAAGTAAATCCAGAAGTGGCATTGGCAAACCATACAAAGCTTTTCTAAGCCATCAGAAAATAAAGGAGGAACTGAAAATCATTGGGTCGACCATAAACTCGTATAAAATAAATCGGATAACAAATCACTTGATTTGCTTTTGAAAAAGCAGCAAATCGTGAAATCGAGCTCACGAGAGTAATCACCGTCTGTTCTACTTCATTATAGTACGCTCTAACATATATATATATATATATATATATATATATATATATATATATATATATATATATATATATAGATAGATATAAAATAAGGGAAAAATTAAAAATCCATATTCGGTAATAAATTTATTTCGATGAATATAGGTATATTCATCTGAACAGATTATCAATTGATCTAGAAAATTGATCTAGAAAAGACATAGATATATATATATATATATATATATAAAATAGAAAAATAAAAAGATAGATGATGAATATAAGTATATTCAGATAGATAGATATAAAATAAGGGAAAAAATAAAATCCATATTCGGTAATAAATTTATTTCGATGATATATATATATATATATATATATATATATATATATATATATATATATATAGGTATATTCATCTGATCAGATTATCAATTGATCTAGAAAAGACATTCCTATCCGTTTACCTTCCATTACTCGTTACATTAACTTGTTCACTCTACTTAACTTAAGGCCCCTAGGAAATCTTTTCTAGGTCAATTTATTTTTCCTATTGTTTCATCTTGTATTTTTATTTCTTTCCTTTTAATTTTTGTATATCTGTCTGTCTGGATATATTGATTCCATTTCAGAAAATGAAATCTGTCTTATGAGTTGAATATACCTATATCCATGGAAATAAATTTATTGCGAAATATGGATTTTTAAAGTTTTCCTCCTAATTATTACTATAAATTACTCTGTATCATACATTGTGCTTTCATATGGATTAAATATCGTCTTGGAATAATCCCTACCAATTTCAATTTGGTATTATTCATATATATATATATATATATATATATATAGATACTATACATATATATATATATATGTGTGTGTGTGTGTGTGTGTGTGCATTAATCGATTTCACCCCAAGCAAAGCAGTGAAGCCACTAAGACACAACAGGTTACAGGGAATAGAAGAGAACATTACGAACCGAAACAATGCCAGGGAACGAGAACAAAAGAAAACTAATCAGGCGGGCAGTAGATAGCGATTAACATTACATTTAAATTTTTGAAGATTAAAGTTCGCTAGAAAGCACGGAGCTGGAAGTGAGTAGCACAAGCGATAAGTGCGAGAAAAGCAACTGTTAACATAGGATATATATATATATATATATATATATATATATATATTTGTTTGTATAAAAACAGACCACTTAAAGGTTCCATGTAATAAATTATTTCACCACAGCCCTTTTAAAGGTCTCTAGATAATCAGACTTCAGACTTTACTTCCAAAAGTTAAGTTAAGCGATTTCTGGCCCACACCAAGTGGGGTTACGGATAAAGAATTGAAATAAAGTAAAAAGTAAAGTCTGATGATCCACAGCCCTTTAAAAGGGCTGTGGTGAAATAATTTATTACATGGGACCTTAAAGTGGTCTGTTTTTATTCAAACATATTTGCTCTGAATTTACATTGAGCTCTCTGGATATCATCCTCCTTGGGTCTACCCATTCGGATTACCTAGTTTTGCATAAACTAAATATATATATATATATATATATATATATATATATATATATATATATATATATATGTATATACAGCTCGACTATAAATTAATGAGAGCTCGACGCCAGTCAAGTACTGGGCTTGAATTCAAAAGTTCTAGGCACCATAGCGAAAAGCTCATCCGAACAATTACCATGGAAGTAATTATAGAAAAGACACAGGGAATCAACCTTATGGCGGTGGGACAGTGACTGAAGCTGTGCATCCAGATCAGGGCCACTAGCATCGCTGATTCTACTTTGCGTTTTAGAAAGTATGTCTAGATAAATAGCAGGAACACCGGACCACATGTGGCAGCAATATCTGTTTCTTATTTTTCATTATATATTTATATATATATATATTTATATATATATATATATATATATATATATATATATATATATATATATAGTGGGTAGCAAAAAGTATTTAACATTGTTTTTTTCTTACATAAAATAACCCATGTGCAAAAGTATTTAACACCTATGCAAATATTATGCTAGAAGAGACGTGTCGTCATGATTCCAACCCATATTGATATGATATGATATGTCGACCAATGACAGCACTGTACGGCACTTTTGCATATGGGTTATTTTATTTATTTTTAATAACTGTTTCTCAAAACAGTGGTTTTAAATTTTCCTTCTATATTTTGATCGACAATGTTTGTTGAAATATTTCCTATAAGTTTCGTTGAAATTGATCTGTTATTTTTTGAGATATGTAAGAAAAACCAATGTGTTAAATACTTTTGCTACCCACTATATATATATATATATATATATATATATATATATATATATATATATAACGCTACGTTAACTACATTGAATAACTTCTTTTCAATTTCACTTAACCACCACCTTTCGACAGTTGCCAATATCCCAGAATACATTTCCTCTTGTCTATCTAATATTAGTCCTACTCCTCTTTCATATCTCTCTCGCGCGCTCTCTCTCGCTCTCTCTCTCTCTCTATCTATCTATGTACGTATATATCTATGTGGTTGTCGCTTATCCATCTGGTATCACGTATTCCCAGAAAGTTGATACCTAACGTTTCCATTTTCTTTTTCTTTTATTAAACCGCGCTCTTCTCTATGTGTTGCATGGTATTAGCATCCGCCAAATATAAAACTCGGCATGACTGGATGTCTACACTGGAAAATATGCAACTTTAGCAGGAAGGAAACTGCAATAAAATGGCACGAACACTACACAGAGTCGGTTGCAAATATGGAACCTTTAACAATTTTATGGGACTTTACAATACACATACACTGAACAATCAAGCTAATCGCATAGACATCGTGATCAAAGACCACAAGAACAGAACGTGTTTTCTTATTGACATGGCTGACCTTGCAGATTGTAATGCATCTCCAAAAAACTATCAAAATACAATGATCTTGAAGTGAAAATCTCAAAAATGTGGCACATGAGGACATTTGTAGTTGGAGCCCTTGGATTGATTAGAAAAGATACCGATAGATTTATTGAAGGGAATTCTGGTAGCTCATGCTATAAAGAAATAAAAAATATAAATTTACTCTAACACCTTACAAAGGGGTTTATCTATGTAAAATATGTGTGATTTTAGTTTGTTTTTTTTTGTGTTTTTTTTGTTTTGTTTTTTTGCAAAAATGATAAGTGAAAAATGTCATGAAGGCATTTCTGACCTTAGGTCTCTGGTTGGGACCCGGAGGGAAATGTGTATAGAACAGAAATTAAAGGAAATAATAATAATAATAATATAATTATATACAATGAGATATTCATGTAATAATATCCTTATTAAAATCATATTAATTATAACTTAATTTGACGATCATATTAATTATAACTTAGTTTATTATACAAAAAAATATTCGCAACATTTATAGAAAAATCCAAATGACGTAAGACAAAGAAAATGTAAATTTAATGAACACATTACTCCATATGGCGGAACAATTATTAGATTATTTTACTTATTAATATACGATCTTTGAAATTCTGAATCATTCCTCGGTCTTTCCTCGAGTAATTATATTAACATTTTTGTTTTAATTTTTTAAAGTTAGCTATACTTGCGGCAGTTTTTATTGCTTCCTTGAGTGCTTTAAGAGAGAACGGAAAACGTGACAAGATGGATTGTAATAGCAGAAGGTCCCTTCCAAAACCTAAGCAAGGTTTTAAGAAACAGAAAATGTTTGTTAGAAACAAAGAAAAAAGGTACTGAACGGTCATGTAATTTTGGTTCTTCTGAATGTGATCATCATAGATAAAGTTCTTCGTAAGATGTGAGCTGTACTTGTGAGATTATTTTTGCATTTCATTAAGGCATGGGCTACAAGATATTCCTTCAATGCGTCTATTGGAATCTTTTCCAATCAATCCGAGGGCTCCAACTACAATTGGAATTGTTAATGTTCCCATGTGCTACGTTTTTGAGATTTCCATTTCAAGGTCCTTGTATTTTTATAGTTTTTTGAAGATCTTCAAAGATACATTGCAGTCTGCAGGGACTACCATGTCAATAAGACTTTGCGGTCTCTAATCATGATGTCAGGGCGAATCTGATTCTTCTGTCTGGTGTATTTTAAAGTCCCATAAAACTTACAGGTCCTATCTCCGATAACCGGGTCTGGATGGTGTTTTACCAATTTTTTTGCAATTTCCTTTTCCGTAAGTGTTGCAGATTTTCCAGTGCAGATATTTGTCTCGTGTCGGGTTTATCTATCTGAAGTAGTGCATCCTCATTTGATAAGCATTTTTTTCTGACCTTGACGTCCAATATTTTTGTTATTCCGTAATAATATTGAAGCTGTATGTTACCACGGGTATAGCTAAACTGTTGATAGCTTTTATATTAAGTTCCTTTGCTAATAAAATTCCTATAATATTCTTTTCGGATCATTTTCTTTATAATTGAAATTCCGTCTCCGGGTATTTGTATGTGACAGGATCTGGTGAGGTTTTTCATGAACTGCCATAATTTCTTGCTTCCATGGTTGGTTTTTCAGCCATTGATGTCCTGTAATTCTGCTTTTTCGTTTTTTTAGGTATTTGCTATGCAACGCCTTGTCTTTTTTTTTGTTGTAATTTAATTTGGCCCACTTTCTGCTTCGTGTCGTTTGGGTAGATTATTCGCTTCGTTTTTCATTTTTTGTTTTTTTGGCAAATTTCAGGTATATTGCTGTTTCTTGAAGAGTGCAGTTTTTGTTGAATGGAAGCTTTTTTATTTGTAGGAGAGGATCATTGTAATTTTTTGTGAGGTAGGCTTCAATCCGATTCTTGTATTTTAAGAATTCATTGGACCTCGGCCTTCCTAAAGCACTTGTTACGTAGAGCCTATCTGATTTCAGGTAGTGCATCCTCATTTGGATAATTTTTTTGTGACCTGGACGTCCAATATTTTAATGTCATTCAACTTCCATTAATTTTATGTTACTACGGGTATCTAAACTGTTGATAGCCTTTATTTTATTGATCCTATTAAGTTCGCTTTCTAATATCAAACGCACTCTCCTATAATATTCTTTTCGGATCATTTTCTTCATAATTGAATGTTACATTACGTCTCCTTCATTAATTCCCAAGTATTTGTATGTACCATCTTGGTCTAGTTCCTTTATCTTGTTGTTGATATTGTTGTTGGTTTCTGGTGTATCCTTTTTTGCCACATGTAGTCTGGTGATCCTGCTATCCATTCAAAGATTCTTGATAAAATCAAAAGAAGAATCTGTCGTATTGTTGGTCCTGGCATCTCGACTTCACTCACTTTCCCACCGTCGCAATCTAGCTTTCCTGCACCTTTTCTATAAATACTTTCATTCTAATTCTTCTGACGAACTTTCCTCTGGGGTAAATAGACTTCATGTATTTAAGCGCAGTACTAGATTTTGTGTCTCCTCATTTTACAGTTGAAATGGCCAGATGTAACCGTAAGTTCTATGCTGACAGTTTCTTCTTTAAAACTTCTCGCTTGCAATATATTCTTCCGACTTCTTGCTTCCCAGTCAAATTTGATCTACAAAAAATTAAATGTAATGTCAATCGTTATGTTGTGTGTTCTTAATTCTTATTCTTTTATTATTCTCTTTCCTCAATGGGATTGTTTCTCATACTCTATAACACTCAGTAAACTTTTTGTGTCTTAGTGGCTTTATTGCCTTGTTTAGAGTAAAATGTTTTTATAAAATTTAGAATGAAAATTAACCGGTGTAGATGTGTTTTCAGAGTGAATTGATATTGGAATGATTTATTTTAGTCTTAAATTTAGCACTTGAAGAGGCCAGTCTCACGCTTACAAAATTTGCGAAATGTGCATAATTTTAAACCCGTGATTAACCGGGATTAGATTATTAAATAAATAACAGCGATTTAGACGATTATATCTAACCTGTTTTATCGAAAAATGATTTAGAATACCGCAATACATTCATTCACCGGTTTTTTTTTTATACACTTTTACTCCGAGGGTATCGCGTGGAGATATTTTTTTACAATTTGACTTGAAGTAGCATTGGCTACTCGGTCAATGGAAGCAAAATGTTTCCTTATAAGTAAACGGTTAATAGGCACGTGGCCGAGTGTTTAGAATGTTTGCTTTCTGACCATGAGCCCCGGGTTCGAATCGAACCATGGTCGAGATTTGTCAGGAAGGTGATTCCTTGATGTTATCTGTCTGGAGGATGCGATCCCAGCGTGCGGTATTTTTGAAAGTGCCTGAAAACCCCAGCGCGGGGTTGACCGAAGCCTTGTGAATGAAACTGGGTAGACGGAACTCCTTTGGCAGTCTTCAGTGGCTGTGCTAGCATGACGTGTCCTTATGACTGAAGGTTTGAGCAGGCTGGCCTTGTTCAGACAGTTGACCACGCTAGATAACGTGCTCTCTCCCAGAAACTATAACTAAGGTCCGCTCAGCATAATTGCAGTATAAACCTCAGCTGGGTTCCGTTGGCGTTGAACAAACAAGCGTCTGCAATAGGGATTAGCTAGCCGCCCTAGTAGATCGGCATCCTCGGATTCGAGTGGCTGTGACATTTACATAAAAGATTAATATTAATTATTACCATACTAAAATGACAAGTGCACTGACATTAAATTGAAGCAAATACTAGTCAACTATTAATAATGACTGAAAATGTTTCATTTAATAAAATTTCAAGATGATATTACTGTTACTAATACATCATAAAGCAACTGAAATTAAGATGTAATTAATGCAAGTCAAATATTAATAAAAACTGGCAAAGCTTCATTCAATAAAAATTCAAGAAATTTATTACTAAATCTAAAAATTAAAACTTAAAAATTAAGTCATGTAATAGCCTCGACAGATCAAGTCTTTCATATGGATGTCATGCATGTCACCAAACTCGTTCAGAAATATCTACTCTGTATACAACTGCTTTCTCAGATCAATGGTTAAAAACAGTGCAAAGCTAATGACGTGTGTTGGTCTTAGCTGGGACCATTCTTCTTCGAACCTTGTGTACTGGCAGGAACTAATCACAAAGAAACAGAATCCACATCATTTGAGGCTTTTTTAACAGCAGCACCAACTGAAATGGATAGAAGATGTAACTCGAAGAGGAAATAAACTCATAAACAGAAATATCTAAACTGTCCGCTATATGTAACTACATTCTCAGATCAATGATTAAAAATGGCTTTGAGTGAATGAAATCTTTAGCGCCTATCAGGTATGATACTTATTCGAACCTGGTGGACTGGTGCTACAGAATCATAAACAAAAAAATTGTACCAAATAAGAAAAACCACATTTGTTGTGGATTTTCAACAGTAGTAACAACTAAAATGGATAGCACATGTAACTTGAAAGAGAAAATAATGACAAAATCAAAATGCTGATGCTCCATACTACTTAAAACAAAAGGTTAGGAAGGAAATCCTTATCAATACTGGAAAAAAGTGATAACAATTAGTGAACTTGAGAAAGGTATTTTCCTGTAAAACTCCAACTGAAAATATTATTGGATGCGCGGTCAATGAATGCCGAATGTTTCCTTATAAGGAAACAGCTAAAATTATATTTATTAAATATAAAACAGTTATTGTTATAATCAGTTCTCTAACAGCACATAACAACCACTGTCACCTAGATCATAAATAATACTTTTTTTTTTCCATGTCTTGCTGTTTCTCATTTTTTACAATTATTTCCATATAAATAAAAGTTAGGGGTTTATAATTATTTCCTCAGAGTTATAACTCCCTTACAAACTAGAAAATCAAGTCATGTTCTTGAATAGCCTCGTCAGATCAAGACTTTCATATGGATGTCATGAATGGCACCAAACTCGCTCAGAAATATCTAATTTGTATAGAACGGCTTTCTCAGATCAATGATTCAGATTTAAGGTAAATGATTCTTCTTTGAACTTCATGGACTAGCACTACAGAATCATAAACAAAGTATGGTATCAAATAGCAGAAACCACATCACAGCAGCAGCATGGATGTCATGCATGGTACCAAACTCGTTCAGAAATGTCTAATTTGTATAGAACGGCTCCTCAGATCAATGATTCAGATTTAAGTGGGGCCGATTCTTCTTTGAAATTTATGGACTAGCACTACAGAATCATAAACAAAGTATGGTATCAACAGCAGAAACCACATCACAGCAGCAGCATGGATGTCATGCATGGTACCAAACTCGTTCAGAAATGTCTAATTTGTATAGAACGGCTTTCTCAGATCAATGATTCAGATTTAAGTGGGGCTGATCCTTCTTTGAACTTCATGGACTAGCACTACAGAATCATAAACAAAGTATGGTATCAAAAGCAGAAACCACATCACAGCAGCAGCATGGATGTCATGCATGGTACCAAACTCGTTCAGAAATATCTAATTTGTATAGAACGGCTTTCTCAGATCAATGATTCAGATTTAAGGGGGCCGATTCTTCTTTGAACTTCATGGACTAGCACTACAGAATCATAAACAAAGTATGGTATCAAAGCAGAAACCACATCACAGCAGCAGCATGGATGTCATGCATGGTACCAAACTGTTCAGAAATGTCTAATTTGTATAGAACGGCTTTCTCAGATCAATGATTCAGATTTAAGTGGGGCCGATTCTTCTTTGAACTTCATGGACTAGCACTACAGAATCATAAACAAAGTATGGTATCAAATAGCAGAAACCACATCACAGCAGCAGCATGGATGTCATGCATGGTACCAAACTCGTTCAGAAATGTCTAATTTGTATAGAACGGCTTTTCTCAGATCAATGATTCAGATTTAAGTGGGGCCGATTCTTCTTTTGAACTTCATGGACTAGCACTACAGAATCATAAACAAAGTATGGTATCAAATAGCAGAAACCACATCACAGCAGCAGCATGGATGTCATGCATGGTACCAAACTCGTTCAGAAATATCTAATTTGTATAGAACGGCTTTTCAGATCAATGATTCAGACGGTGGGGCCGATTCTTCTTTGAACTTCATGGACTAGCACTACAGAATCATAAACAAAGTATGGTATCAAATAGCAGAAACCACATCACAGCAGCAGCATGGATGTCATGCATGGTACCAAACTCGTTCAGAAATGTCTAATTTGTATAGAACGGCTTTCTCAGATCAATGATTCAGATGGGGGCTGATTCTTCTTGAACTTCATGGACTAGCACTACAGAATCATAAACAAAGTATGGTATCAAATAGCAGAAACCACATCACAGCAGCAGCATGGATGTCATGCATGGTACCAAACTCGTTCAGAAATGTCTAATTTGTATAGAACGGCTTTCAGATCAATGATTCAGATTTAAGTGGGGCCGATTCTTCTTTGAACTTCATGGACTAGCACTACAGAATCATAAACAAAGTATGGTATCAAATAGCAGAAACCACATCACAGCAGCAGCATGGACAGTGTTGCATGGTACCAAACTCGTTCAGAAATATCTAATTTGTATAGAACGGCTTTCTCAGATCAATGATTCAGATTTAAGTGGGGCCGATTCTTCTTTTGAACTTCATGGACTAGCACTACAGAATCATAAACAAAGTATGGTATCAAATAGCAGAAACCACATCACAGCAGCAGCATGGATGTCATGCATGGTACCAAACTCGTTCAGAAATGTCTAATTTGTATAGAACGGCTTTTCAGATCAATGATTCAGATTTAAGTGGGGGCTGATTCTTCATTTGAACTTCATGGACTAGCACTACAGAATCATAAACAAAGTATGGTATCAAATAGCAGAAACCACATCACAGCAGCAGCATGGATGTCATCCATGGTACCAAATTCTGTTCAGAAATGTCTAATTTGTATAGAACGGCTTTCTCAGATCAATGATTCAGATTTAAGGGGCCGATTCTTCTTTGAACTTCATGGACTAGCACTACAGAATCATAAACAAAGTATGGTATCAAATAGCAGAAACCACATCACAGCAGCAGCATGGATGTCATGATGGTACCAAACTCGTTCAGAAATGTCTAATTTGTATAGAACGACTTTCTCAGATCAATGATTCAGATTTAAGTGGGGCCGATTCTTCTTTGAACTTCATGGACTAGCACTACAGAATCATAAACAAAGTATGTAGGTATCAAATAGCAGAAACCACATCACAGCAGCAGCATGGATGCCATGCATGGTACCAAAATTGTTCAGAAATGTCTAATTTGTATAGAACGGCATCAGATCAATGATTAGATGATGGGGCCGATACTTCTTTGAACTTCATGGACTAGCACTACAGAATCATAAACAAAGTATGGTATCAAATAGCAGAAACCACATCACAGCAGCAGCATGGATGTCATGTATGGTACCAAACTCGTTCAGAAATGTCTAATTTGTATAGAACGGCTTTCTCAGATCAATGATTCAGATTTATGGGGGGTTGATTCTTCTTTGAACTTCATGGACTAGGGACTACAGAATCATAAACAAAGTATGGTATCAAATAGCAGAAACCACATCACAGCAGTCTAATTTTGTATAGCATGGATGTCATGCATGGTACCAAACTCGTTCAGAAATGTCTAATTTGTATAGAACGGTTTTTCAGATCAATGATTCAGATTTAATTGGGGCCGATTCTTCTTTGAACTTCATGGACTAGCACTACAGAATCATAAACAAAGTATGGTATCAAATAGCAGAAACCACATCACAGCAGCAGCATGGATGTCATGCATGGTACCAAACTCGTTCAGAAAATATCTAATTTGTATAGAACGGCTTTTCAGATCAATGATTCAGATTTCTATGGGGCCGATTCTTCTTTGAACTTCATGGACTAGCACTACAGAATCATAAACAAAGTATGGTATCAAATAGCAGAAACCACATCACAGCAGCAGCATGGATGTCATGCATGGTACCAAACTCGTTCAGAAATGTCTAATTTGTATAGAACGGCTTTTCAGATCAATGATTCAGATTTAAGTGGGGCTGATTCCAGTTTGAACTTCATGGACTAGCACTTACAGAATCATAAACAAAGTATGGTATCAAATAGCAGAAACCACATCACAGCAGCAGCATGGATGTCATGCATGGTACCAAACTCGTTCAGAAATGTCTAATTTGTATAGAACGGCTTTTCAGATCAATGATTCAGATTTAAGTGGGGCCGATTCTTCTTTGAACTTCATGGACTAGCACTACAGAATCATAAACAAAAGTATGGTATCAAATAGCAGAAACCACATCACAGCAACAGCATGGATGTCATGCATGGTACCAAACTCGTTCAGAAATGTCTAATTTGTATAGAACGGCTTTCTCAGATCAATGATTCAGATTTAAGGGGGCTGATTCTTCTTTGAACTTCATGGACTAGCACTACAGAATCATAAACAAAGTATGGTATCAAATAGCAGAAACCACATCACAGCAGCAGCATGGATGTCATGTATGGTACGGCAAACTGTTCAGAAATGTCTAATTTGTATAGAACGGCTTTTCAGATCAATGATTCAGATTAAAAGTGCAGGGCTGATTCTTCTTTTGAACTTCATGGACTAGCACTACAGAATCATAAACAAAGTATGGTATCAAATAGCAGAAACCACATCACAGCAGCAGCATGGATGTCATGTATGGTACCAAACTCGTTCAGAAATATCTAATTTGTATAGAACGGCTTTCTCAGATCAATGATTCAGATTTAAGTGGGGCTGATTCTTCTTTGAACTTCATGGACTAGCACTACAGAATCATAAACAAAGTATGGTATCAAATAGCAGAAACCACATCACAGCAGCAGCATGGATGTCATGCATGGTACCAAACTCGTTCAGAAATGTCTAATTTGTATAGAACGGCTTTCTCAGATCAATGATTCAGATTTAAGTGGGGCCGATTCTTCTTTGAACTTCATGGACTAGCACTACAGAATCATAAACAAAGTATGGTATCAAATAGCAGAAACCACATCACAGCAGCAGCATGGATGTCATGCATGGTACCAAACTCGTTCAGAAATGTCTAATTTGTATAGAACGGCTTTCTCAGATCAATGATTCAGATTTAAGTAAATGATTCTTCTTTGAACTTCATGGACTAGCACTACAGAATCATAAACAAAGTATGGTATCAAATAGCAGAAACCACATCACAGCAGCAGCATGGATGTCATGCATGGTACCAAACTCGTTCAGAAATATCTAATTTGTATAGAACGGCTTTCTCAGATCAATGATTCAGATTTAAGTGGGGCTTGATTCTTCTTTGAACTTCATGGACTAGCACTACAGAATCATAAACAAAGTATGGTATCAAATAGCAGAAACCACATCACAGCAGCAGCATGGATGTCATGCATGGTACCAAACTCGTTTCAGAAATATCTAATTTGTATAGAACGGCTTTCTCAGATCAATGATTCAGATTTAAATGGGGCCGATTCTTCTTTGAACTTCATGGACTAGCACTACAGAATCATAAACAAAGTATGGTATCAAATAGCAGAAACCACATCACAGCAGCAGCATGGATGTGCATGGTACCAAACTCGTTCAGAAATATCTAATTTGTATAGAACGGCTTTCTCAGATCAATGATTCAGATTTAAGTGGGGCCGATTCTTCTTTGAACTTCATGGACTAGCACTACAGAATCATAAACAAAGTATGGTATCAAATAGCAGAAACCACATCACAGCAGCAGCATGGATGTCATGCATGGTACCAAACTCGTTCAGAAATATCTAATTTGTATAGAACGGCTTTCTCAGATCAATGATTCAGATTTAATGGGCTGATTCTTCTTTGAACTTCATGGACTAGCACTACAGAATCATAAACAAAGTATGGTATCAAATAGCAGAAACCATCACAGCAGCAGCATGGATGTCATGCATGGTACCAAACTCGTTCAGAAATGTCTAATTTGTATAGAACGGCTTTCTCAGATCAATGATTCAGATTTAAGTGGGGCTGATTCTTCTTTGAACTTCATGGACTAGCACTACAGAATCATAAACAAAGTATGGTATCAAATAGCAGAAACCACATCACAGCAGCAGCATGGATGTCATGCATGGTACCAAACTCGTTCAGAAATATCTAATTTTTATAGAACGGCTTTCTCAGATCAATGATTCAGATTTAAGTGGGGGGCCGATTCTTCTTTGAACTTCATGGACTAGCACTACAGAATCATAAACAAAGTATGGTATCAAATAGCAGAAACCACATCACAGCAGCAGCATGGATGTCATGCATGGTACCAAACTCGTTCAGAAATATCTAATTTGTATAGAACGGCTTTCTCAGATCAATGATTCAGATTTAAGTGGGGCCGATTCTTCTTTGAACTTCATGGACTAGCACTACAGAATCATAAACAAAGTATGGTATAAAATAGCAGAAACCACATCACAGCAGCAGCATGGATGTCATGCATGGTACCAAACTCGTTCAGAAATGTCTAATTTGTATAGAACGGCTTTCTCAGATCAATGATTCAGATTTAAGGGGGGGCCGATTCTTTTTGAACTTCATGGACTAGCACTACAGAATCATAAACAAAGTATGGTATCAAATAGCAGAAACCACATCACAGCAGCAGCATGGATGTCATGCATGGTACCAAACTCGTTCAGAAATATCTAATTTGTATAGAACGGCTTTCTCAGATCAATGATTCAGATTTAAGTGGGGGCCGATTCTTCTTTGAACTTCATGGACTAGCACTACAGAATCATAAACAAAGTATGGTATCAAATAGCAGAAACCACATCACAGCAGCAGCATGGATGTCATGCATGGTACCAAACCGTTCAGAAATATCTAATTTGTATAGAACGGCTTTCTCAGATCAATGATTCAGATTTAAGTGGGGCCGATTCTTTTTGAACTTCATGGACTAGCACTACAGAATCATAAACAAAGTATGGTATAAAATAGCAGAAACCACATCACAGCAGCAGCATGGATGTTCAGGGAAATGTCATGGTACCAAACTCGTTCAGAAATATCTAATTTGTATAGAACGGTTCAAAATTTCAGATCAATGATTCAGATTTAAGTTGGGCCGATTCTTCTTTGAACTTCATGGACTAGCACTACAGAATCATAAACAAAGTATGGTATCAAATAGCAGAAACCACATCACAGCAGCAGCATGGATGTCATGTATGGTACCAAACTCGTTCAGAAATATCTAATTTGTATAGAACGGCTTTCTCAGATCAATGATTCAGATTTATGGGGCTGATTCTTCTTTGAACTTCATGGACTAGCACTACAGAATCATAAACAAAGTATGGTATCAAATAGCAGAAACCACATCACAGCAGCAGCATGGATGTCATGCATGGTACCAAACTCGTTCAGAAATGTCTAATTTGTATAGAACGGCTTTCTCAGATCAATGATTCAGATTTTTAAGGGGGATGATTCTTTCTTTTGAACTTCATGGACTAGCACTACAGAATCATAAACAAAGTATGGTATCAAATATTCAGAAACCACATCACAGCAGCAGCATGGATGTCATGCATGGTACCAAACTCGTTCAGAAATGTCTAATTTGTATAGAACGGCTTTCTCAGATCAATGATTCAGATTTAAGTAATGATTCTTCTTTGAACTTCATGGACTAGCACTACAGAATCATAAACAAAGTATGGTATCAAATAGCAGAAACCACATCACAGCAGCATGGATGGATGTCATGCATGGTACCAAACTCGTTCAGAAATATCTAAAATAGAACGGCTTTCTCAGATAATTTGTATAGAACTTCTTTTGAACTCAGATCAATGATAAACAGATTTCAAATAGGGGGCAGCATGGATTCATGTATTACCAAACTTTGAAATATCTAATTTGTATAGAAGGCTTTCTCAGATTCAGATTTAATGGGGGGCGATTCTTCTTTTTGAACTTCATGGAATCATACAGAATCATAAAAAGTATGGTATCAAATAGCAGAAACCACATCACAGCAGCAGCATGGATGTCATGCATGGTACCAAACTCTGTTCAGAAATATCTAATTTGTATAGAACGGCTTTCTCAGATCAATGATTCAGATTTAAGTGGGAATGATTCTTCTTTGAACTTCATGGACTAGCACTACAGAATCATAAACAAAGTATGGTATCAAATAGCAGAAACCACATCACAGCAGCAGCATGGATGTCATGCATGGTACCAAACTCGTTCAGAAATATCTAATTTGTATAGAACGGCTTTCTCAGATCAATGATTCAGATTTTAGATTCTTCTTTGGGGCTGATTATGGTTCTTTGAACTTCATGGACTAGCAAACTACAGAATCATAAACAAAGTATGGTATCAAATAGCAGAAACCACATCACAGCAGCAGCATGGATGTCATGCATGGTACCAAACTCGTTCAGAAATATCTAATTTGTATAGAACGGCTTTCTCAGATCAATGATTCAGATTTAAATGGGGCCGATTCTTCTTTGAACTTCATGGACTAGCACTACAGAATCATAAACAAAGTATGGTATCAAATAGCAGAAACCACATCACAGCAGCAGCATGGATGTCATGCATGGTACCAAACTCGTTCAGAAAATATCTAATTTCAGATCAATAGAAGTGGGGGCTTTGAACTTCATGGATCAATGATTCAGATTTCAAGCATGGGGTACCAAACTCGTTCAGAAATTCTAATTTTTGAACAATGATTCATGGACTTTGAACTGGAACTACAGAATCATAAACAAAGTATGGTATCAAATAGCAGAAACCACATCACAGCAGCAGCATGGATGTCATGCATGGTACCAAACTCGTTCAGAAATATCTAATTTGTATAGAACGGCTTTTCAGATCAATGATTCAGATTTAAGTGGGGCCGATTCTTCTTTGAACTTCATGGACTAGCACTACAGAATCATAAACAAAGTATGGTATCAAATAGCAGAAACCACATCACAGCAGCAGCATGGATGTCATGCATGGTACCAAACTCGTTCAGAAATATCTAATTTGTATAGAACGGCTTTCTCATCAATGATTCAATGATTCATGGATTACAGAATCATAAACAGCATGGTATCAAAGCAAAACCACATCACAGCAGCAGCATGGATGTCATGCATGGTACCAAACTCGTTCAGAAATTCTAATTTTGTATTGAACTTCATGGACTATGGACTAGCACAGAATCATAAACAAAGTATGGTATCAAATAGCAGAAACCACATCACAGCAGCAGCATGGATGTCATGCATGGTACCAAACTCGTTCAGAAAATATCTAATTTGTATAGAACGGCTTTTCTCAGATCAATGATTCAGATTTAATCAATGATTGGGATTTAAGTGATTCTTCTTTGAACTTCATGGACTAGCACTACAGAATCATAAACAAAGTATGGTATCAAATAGCAGAAACCACATCACAGCAGCAGCATGGATGTCATGCATGGTACCAAACTCGTTCAGAAATATCTAATTTGTATAGAACGGCTTTCTCAGATCAATGATTCAGATTTAAGTGGGGCCGATTCTTCTTTGAACTTCATGGACTAGCACTACAGAATCATAAACAAAGTATGGTATCAAATAGCAGAAACCACATCACAGCAGCAGCATGGATGTCATGCATGGTACCAAACTCGTTCAGAAATATCTAATTTGTATAGAACGGCTTTCTCAGATCAATGATTCAGATTTAAGTGGGGCTGATTCTTCTTTGAACTTCATGGACTAGCACTACAGAATCATAAACAAAGTATGGTATCAAATAGCAGAAACCACATCACAGCAGCAGCATGGATGTCATGCATGGTACCAAACTCGTTCAGAAATGTCTAATTTGTATAGAACGGCTTTCTCAGATCAATGATTCAGATTTAAGTGGGGCCGATTCTTCTTTTTGAACTTCATGGACTAGCACTACCAAAGAATCATAAACAAAGTATGGTATCAAATAGCAGAAACCACATCACAGCAGCAGCATGGATGTCATGTACCAAATGTTCAGAAATGTCCAATTTTTGTATAGAACGTTCAGATCAAATATCTAATTTGTATAGAATTCGTTTGAACTTTGGACTAGCACTCAGAAGATCAATGATTCAGATTTGGATGTCATGCATGGTTCCAAACTCGTTCCGATTCTTTCTCAGATTGAATTTCATGGACTTTGAACTTCATGGACTACTACAGAATCATAAACAAAGTATGGTATCAAATAGCAGAAACCACATCACAGCAGCAGCATGGATGTCATGCATGGTACCAAACTCGTTCAGAAATATCTAATTTGTATAGAACGGCTTTCTCAGATCAATGATTCAGATTTAAGTGGGGCTGATTCTTCTTTGAACTTCATGGACTAGCACTACAGAATCATAAACAAAGTATGGTATCAAATAGCAGAAACCACATCACAGCAGCAGCATGGATGTCATGCATGGTACCAAACTCGTTCAGAAATGTCTAATTTGTATAGAACGGCTTTCTCAGATCAATGATTCAGATTTAAGTGGGGCCGATTCTTCTTTGAACTTCATGGACTAGCACTACAGAATCATAAACAAAGTATGGTATCAAATAGCAGAAACCACATCACAGCAGCAGCATGGATGTCATGCATGGTACCAAACTCGTTCAGAAATGTCTAATTTGTATAGAACGGCTTTCTCAGATCAATGATTCAGATTTAAGTGGGGATGATTCTTCTTTGAACTTCATGGACTAGCACTACAGAATCATAAACAAAGTATGGTATCAAATAGCAGAAACCACATCACAGCAGCAGCATGGATGTCATGCATGGTACCAAACTCGTTCAGAAATGTCTAATTTGTATAGAACGGCTTTCTCAGATCAATGATTGATTTTCAGATTCTTCTTTGAACTTCATGGACCTTTCATAAACAAAGTATGGTATCAAATAGCAGAAACCACATCACAGCAGGAGTCATGGACAAAGTACCAAACTCGTTCAGAAATGTCATGGACAAGATTAGCATTCTTCTTTGAACATGGAGAATCATAAACAAAGTATGGTATCAAATGGCAGAAACCACATCAGCAGCAGCATGGATGTCATGCATGGATGTTCAGAAATATCTAATTGGTATAGAACGGCTTTCTCAATCAATGATTCAGATTTGATTCTTCAGAAATGTCATAAACAAAGTATGGTATCAAATAGCAGAAACCACATCACAGCAACATGGATGTTTACCAAACTCGTTCAGAAATGATCTAATTTGTATAGAATGCTTTCTCAGATCAATGATTCAGAGTGGGGCTGATTCTTCTTTGAACTTCATGGACTAGCACTACAGAATCATAAACAAAGTATGGTATCAAATAGCAGAAACCACATCACAGCAGCAGCATGGATGTCATGCATGGTACCAAACTCGTTCAGAAATGTCTAATTTGTATAGAACGGAATTTCTCAGATCAATGATTCAGATTTAAGTGGGCCGATTCTTCTTTGAACTTCATGGACTAGCACTACAGAATCATAAACAAAGTATGGTATCAAATAGCAGAAACCACATCACAGCAGCAGCATGGATGTCATGCATGGATGTCATATCTAATTTGTATAGAATCAGATCAATGATTCAGATTTAAGTCCAAACTCGTTCAGAGAAATATCTAATTTGTAACAAACTCGTTAGAACTAATTTGTATAGGCTTTCTCAGATCAATGATTCAGATTTAAGTGGGGCCGATTCTTCTCTTTGAACTTCATGGACTAGCACTACAGAATCATAAACAAAGTATGGTATCAAATAGCAGAAACCACATCACAGCAGCAGCATGGATGTCATGCATGGTACCAAACTCGTTCAGAAATGTCTAATTTTGTATAGAACGGCTTTCTCAGATCAATGATTCAGATTTAAGTGGGGCCGATTCTTCTTTGAACTTCATGGACTAGCACTACAGAATCATAAACAAAGTATGGTATCAAATAGCAGAAACCACATCACAGCAGCAGCATGGATGTCATGCATGGTACCAAACTCGTTCAGAAATGTCTAATTTGTATAGAACGGCTTTCTCAGATCAATGATTCAGATTTAAGTGGGGCCGATTCTTCTTTGAACTTCATGGACTAGCACTACAGAATCATAAACAAAGTATGGTATCAAATAGCAGAAACCACATCACAGCAGCAGCATGGATGTCATGCATGGTACCAAACTCGTTCAGAAATGTCTAATTTGTATAGAACGGCTTTCTCAGATCAATGATTCAGATTTAAGTGGGGCCGATCCTTCTTTGAACTTCATGGACTAGCACTACAGAATCATAAACAAAGTATGGTATCAAATAGCAGAAACCACATCACAGCAGCAGCATGGATGTCATGCATGGTACCAAACTCGTTCAGAAATGTCTAATTTGTATAGAACGGCTTTCTCAGATCAATGATTCAGATTTAAGTGGGGCCGATTCTTCTTTGAACTTCATGGACTAGCACTACAGAATCATAAACAAAGTATGGTATCAAATAGCAGAAACCACATCACAGCAGCAGCATGGATGTCATGCATGGTACCAAACTCGTTCAGAAATGTCTAATTTGTATAGAACGGCTTTCTCAGATCAATGATTCAGATTTAAGTGGGGCCGATTCTTCTTTGAACTTCATGGACTAGCACTACAGAATCATAAACAAAGTATGGTATCAAATAGCAGAAACCACATCACAGCAGCAGCATGGATGTCATGCATGGTACCAAACTCGTTCAGAAATGTCTAATTTGTATAGAACGGCTTTCTCAGATCAATGATTCAGATTTAAGTGGGGCCGATTCTTCTTTGAACTTCATGGACTAGCACTACAGAATCATAAACAAAGTATGGTATCAAATAGCAGAAACCACATCACAGCAGCAGCATGGATGTCATGCATGGTTCCAAACTCGTTCAGAAATGTCTAATTTGTATAGAACGGCTTTCTCAGATCAATGATTCAGATTTAAGTGGGGCTGATTCTTCTTTGAACTTCATGGACTAGCACTACAGAATCATAAACAAAAGTATGGTATCAAATAGCAGAAACCACATCACAGCAGCAGCATGGATGTCATGCATGGTACCAAACTCGTTCAGAAATGTCTAATACCAAACTCGTTCAGAAATATTCTGGGGCCGATTCTTCTTTGAACTTCATGGACTTTCTCAGAATCATAAACAAATGGTATCAAATTTGAAACCCATCACAGCAGTTAGCATGGATGTCATGCATGGTACCAAACTCGTTCAGAAATGTCTAATTTGTATAGAACGGCTTTCTCAGATCAATGATTCAGATTTAAGTGGGGCCGATTCTTCTTTGAACTTATGGACTAGCAGAATCATAAACAAAGTATGGTATCAAATAGCAGAAACCACATCACAGCAGCAGCATGGATGTCATGCATGGTACCAAACTCGTTCAGAAATATCTAATTTGTATAGAACGGCTTTCTCAGATCAATGATTCAGATTTAAGTGGGGCCGATTCTTCTTTGAACTTCATGGACTAGCACTACAGAATCATAAACAAAGTATGGTATCAAATAGCAGAAACCACATCACAGCAGCATGGAGCATGGATGTCAAACTCGTGGTAATGTCTAATTTGTATAAACGGCTTTCTCAGATCAATGATTCAGAAATGGGGCCGATTCTTCTTTAATTTGGACTACTAGAATCATAAACAAGTATGGTATCAAATAGCAGAAACCACATCACAGCAGCAGCATGGATCAAGTAACAAACTCGTTCAGAAATATCTAATTTTTAGAACGGCTTTCTCAGATCAATGATTCAGATTTAGATGGGGCCGATTCTTCTTTGAACTTCATGGACTAGCACTACAGAATCATAAACAAAGTATGGTATCAAATAGCAGAAACCACATCACAGCAGCAGCATGGATGTCATGCATGGTACCAAACTCGTTCAGAAATGTCTAATTTGTATAGAACGGCTTTCTCAGATCAATGATTCAGATTTAAGTGGGGCCGATTCTTCTTTGAACTTTTGAACTTCATGGACAAAGTATGGTATCAAATACAGAATCATAAACAAAGTAAATGTCTAATTTTATCAAATAGCAGAAACCACAGAATCATAAACAGTATCAGCAGAAAGCATCACAGCAGCAGCATGGATGTCATGCATGGTACCAAACTCGTTCAGAAATGTCTAATTTGTATAGAACGGCTTTCTCAGATCAATGATTCAGATTTAATTTAAGTGGGGCCGATCCTTCTTTGAACTTCATGGACTAGCACTACAGAATCATAAACAAAGTATGGTATCAAATAGCAGAAACCACATCACAGCAGCAGCATGGATGTCATGCATGGTACCAAACTCGTTCAGAAATGTCTAATTTGTATAGAACGGCTTTCTCAGATCAATGATTCAGATTTAAGTGGGGCCGATCCTTTTTGAACTTCATGGACTAGCACTACAGAATCATAAACAAAGTATGGTATCAAATAGCAGAAACCACATCACAGCAGCAGCATGGATGTCATGCATGGTACCAAACTCGTTCAGAAATGTCTAATTTGTATAGAACGGCTTTCTCAGATCAATGATTCAGATTTAAGTGGGGCCGATCCTTCTTTGAACTTCATGGACTAGCACTACAGAATCATAAACAAAGTATGGTATCAAATAGCAGAAACCACATCACAGCAGCAGCATGGATGTCATGCATGGTACCAAACTCGTTCAGAAATGTCTAATTTGTATAGAACGGCTTTCTCAGATCAATGATTCAGATTTAAGTGGGGCCGATCCTTCTTTGAACTTCATGGACTAGCACTACAGAATCATAAACAAAGTATGGTATCAAATAGCAGAAACCACATCACAGCAGCAGCATGGATGTCATGCATGGTACCAAACTCGTTCAGAAATGTCTAATTTGTATAGAACGGCTTTCTCAGATCAATGATTCAGATTTAAGTGGGGCCGATTCTTCTTTGAACTTCAGAATCATGGACTATGGTATCAAATAGAAACCACATCATAAACATGGATGTATGGTACCAAATCAAATAGTATAGAAACCACATCACATTCAGATTTAGCATGGATGTCATGCATGGTAAACAAACTCGTTCAAAAATGTCTAATGGATGTATAGTACCAAACTCGAAATGTCTAATTTTTATCAGATCAATGATTCAGATTTGAAAGATTCTTCTTTGGGGCCGATCCTTCTTTGAACTTCATGGACTAGCACTACAGAATCATAAACAAAGTATGGTATCAAATAGCAGAAACCACATCACAGCAGCAGCATGGATGTCATGCATGGTACCAAACTCGTTCAGAAATGTCTAATTTGTATAGAACGGCTTTCTCAGATCAATGATTCAGATTTAAGTGGGGCTGATTCTTCTTTGAACTTCATGGACTAGCACTACAGAATCATAAACAAAGTATGGTATCAAATAGCAGAAACCACATCACAGCAGCAGCATGGATGTCATGCATGGTACCAAACTCGTTCAGAAATGTCTAATTTGTATAGAACGGTTTTCTCAGAATATGATTAAAAACGGTGCCAAGCTAATGAAGTGTGTTGTTCTTAGTTGGGACCATTCTTCTTCGAACCTTGTGTACTGGCAGGAACTAATCACAAAGCCACAGATAACAGAAACCACATCACTTGAGGCTTTTTCAAGAGCAGCACCAATCGAAATAGATGGAAGATGCAACTCGAAGAAGAACTAATCCCGTAATGAAGACATTCACATTCCACACGACTTCATAGAAAAGGTTGGATAAGAACCTTGACTTAAGAAACCTATTTTCCTGACAAATTGTTTTAAGAGAAAGACTTAACTGCTTAGTCAATTAATGCCGAATGTTTCCTTACAACGAAAGGGATAATATTTTGTAAACGTTAATGCCTCCAAAACGAAACTGCTCTCCTTTACCCAGCAAAGAGAACCCTCCCTGCCTATCATCAGAATGACTGATTCTCAACTCCACAAGAGCGCTTCGTTACGTCTGCGTGGTATCAGACTGTCCACTGACATGAGGTGGAATAAACACATTGAATCAATAGCTTCATCTACTGCAAGGAAAGTTGGCTCTCTGTGTCGTTCCAGAAAGTTTTTCTCGTCTCTGTCCATCCTTCAAATTTATAAATCATCCATCCGTCCTTGCATGGTATTTTGCTATCATATATGGTCTGGTGCTCCCACCGTACGCCACGATAAAATCCAGAGACGAATATGCAAGATGATAGGTCCTGATCTGGCATCTAGTCTACAGTCGCAATCCAACAGACGTGCCGTGATCTCCTTCTGTCTCTTCTACAAGTATTTTCATGGCAACAGTTCCGACGAGCTACTTTCGCTGGTTCCTGGACTGCAGGAATTTAAGCGATCTACCAGGCTTGCATCTCGGTCCCACCCTTTCACTGTCAAAACGGTTAAATGTAACTCAATTAGCTTATTCTCCTGCACTTCCCGTCTGTGGAACTCCCTTCAGCTTACTTGCTTCCCCGATGGTTATAATCTTCAAATATTCAAGTGTAATGTCAATCAACATCTGACAACCTGAGTTTGCTCCCCGTCCTTCTCTGTATCCTTTCCCCAAACACGCCTCTTTACTCTTGTTCTCAATCCTCTGTAACCCCTTCCGTGCTAGTGGCACTCCCGCTTTGCTTGGGGTGAATTGCTTTAAAAAATATTACTGTTACCGTACTAAAGGTACCAGTGTAAATAAAACAACTAAAATTAAGATGAAAGAAATACCAGTTAAATATTTATAGTGGTTGACAGTGTTTTATCTGATGAAATTCAAGATAATATTACTATTATGAATTCTATAAATAAAGCAAGTGAAATTAAGATGAAAGAAATATTAGTCAAATATTAATAATGGCTGACAATACTTCATTTAATAAAATTCAAGATAGTATTACTATTAGTAATGCAAGTGTAATAAACGAATTTGAAGTTAAGATGAAATAAATATTAGTCAAATATAATGTCTGACAATGCGTCATCTAATAAAACAATTCAGGTTTTATTACTACCAATAATACTCCAACTGTAAATAAAGCAACTGGAATGAGAATAAAAGAAATACTAGTAAAATATTAATAAGGACTGATTACGCGTCATTTAATAAAAATTCAAGATGATATTACTATTATTAATTCTACAATTGTAAATAAAGCAACTGAAATTAATATGAAAAAAATACCAGTCAAATGTTAATAATGGCTGGCAATACTTCATTTAATAAAAAAATCCAGATAATATGAATATTATGACAGTTGCAAATAAAACCGCTAAAATTAAGAGGAATGAAATATTAGAGAAATATTAATAATGGCTGACAGCGCTTCATTTAACAAAAATTCGAGATAATATTGCTATTATTAACACTACAAGTGTAAATAAAGCAACTGAAATTAAGAGGAAATAAATATTAATGAAATATTAATAATTGTTGACAATGTTTCAAGAGCATAATACCTGTAATGATAATACACGAGCCACTCCACCTACAGAGAGTTTTTATTATTTATTTGTGATGATCGAATTCTTACAAAAAGCAGACAACAAACATTATTCTCCTAGATGTTTGGATGAGCATTCTTATTTCTTTGTTCGGAATTTCTGCAATTTAACTTAACCAGAACAATTGAAAAGCATTGCCATTACGAAAAGGAAAAAATAAAAAACAAGAAAAGAGAAAAAAAATAAAGATACTCATAATATATGCAGAATAATTATCCAAATTTTATCCATTATTAAAAGTTTCTTTTTGTTACTTAAAGATATTTTTCGATCAATTTTGAAAAATTGAGGTTTCAGCTTCATGCACGCACACCCATATAAGGCTGAAGAAAAATGGTGGTACCATTTTTTATAGGTTTTTACTTAGTAAATTTTAGGTTAGTTAAGGACACAAGTATGGAGCATCTTGTGATTATGGAATTATAAATGGTCAGCCAGATTAATTCGCTGACATTTAACCTACTCCAAAGCACAACATTAGGTTTTACTACATTTGGCTCAAAAGCCACATGTATAAGCAACCAGGATCGAACTCTTTATACAGTACATTTAAAAAAGAATACGATTATTCTTAAAGAGAAAAAAATGAAGAAACCGAAAATCAGTTTGAAACAAAGAAAAGAGGACTGTACTGTTACATAATACCAGTCTGATATTCTTCACATATGTCAGTTTGAAACAGCAAAAAGGACTGAACTGTTATATGATACCAGTCTAACAGTCTTCACATTTGTCAGTGTGAAACAGCAAACTATTACATAATGCCAGTCTAAGAGTTTTCACATATATCAGTTTAAAAAACAGCAAAGAGAACTGAACTGTTACATAATACCAGTCTGACAGACTTTAGGTATGTTAGTTTGAAACAGGAAAGAGGACGGAACCGTTATATAATAACAGTTTGACAGTCTTCATATATGTAAGTTTGAAACACAGCAAAGAGGACTGAACCGTTACATAATACCAGTCTGACAGCCTTTACGTATGTTAGTTTGAAACAGGAAAGAGGACGGAACCGTTATATAATACCAGTCTGACAGTCTTCATATATGTAAGTTTGAAACACAGCAAAGAGGACTGAACCGTTAGATAATACCAGTCTGACAGTATTTACGTATGTTAGTTTGAAACAGGAAAGAGGACGGAACCGTTACATAATACCAGTCTGACAGCCTTTACGTATGTTAGTTTGAAACAGCAAATAGGACGGAACTGTTACATAATACCAGTCTAACAGTCTTCATATATGTAAGTTTGAAACACAGCAAAGAGGACTGAACCGTTACATAATACCAGTCTGACAGCCTTTACGTATGTTAGTTTGAAACAGGAAAGAGGACGGAACCGTTACATAATACCAGTCTGACAGCCTTTACGTATGTTAGTTTGAAACAGCAAATAGGACGGAACTGTTACATAATACCAGTCTAACAGTCTTCATATATGTAAGTTTGAAACAGCAAAGAGGACTGAACCGTTACATAATACCAGTCTGACAGCCTTTACGTATGTTAGTTTGAAACAGTAAAGAGGACGGAACCGTTACATAATACCAGTCTGACAGCCTTTACGTATGTTAGTTTAAAACAGCAAATAGGACGGAACTGTTACATAATACCAGTCTAACAGTCTTCATATATGTAAGTTTGAAACACAGCAAAGAGGACTGAACCGTTACATAATACCAGTCTGACAGCCTTTACGTATGTTAGTTTGAAACAGGAAAGAGGACGGAACCGTTACATAATACCAGTCTGACAGCCTTTACGTATGTTAGTTTGAAACTGCAAATAGGACGGAACTGTTACATAATACCAGTCTAACAGTCTTCATATATGTAAGTTTGAAACACAGCAAAGAGGCTGAACCGTTACATAATACCAGTCTGACAGCCTTTACGTATGTTAGTTTGAAACAGGAAAGAGGACGGAACCGTTACATAATACCAGTCTGACAGCCTTTACGTATGTTAGTTTGAAACTGCAAATAGGACGGAACTGTTACATAATACCATTCTAACAGTCTTCATATATGTAAGTTTGAAACACAGCAAAGAGGACTGAACCGTTACATAATACCAGTCTGACAGCCTTTACGTATGTTAGTTTGAAACAGGAAAGAGGACGGAACCGTTACATAATACCAGTCTGACAGCCTTTACGTATGTTAGTTTGAAACTGCAAATAGGACGGAACTGTTACATAATACCAGTCTAACAGTCTTCATATATGTATGTTTGAAACAGCAAAGAGGACTGAACCGTTACATAATACCAGTCTGACAGCCTTTACGTATGTTAGTTTGAAACAGGAAAGAGGACGGAACCGTTACATAATACCAGTCTGACAGCCTTTACGTATGTTAGTTTTGAAACTGCAAATAGGACGGAACTGTTACATAATACCAGTCTAACAGTCTTCATATATGTAAGTTTGAAACAGCAAAGAGGACTGAACCGTTACATAATACCAGTCTGACAGCCTTTACGTATGTTAGTTTGAAACAGGAAAGAGGACGGAACCGTTACATAATACCAGTCTGACAGCCTTTACGTATGTTAGTTTGAAACTGCAAATAGGACGGAACTGTTACATAATACCAGTCTAACAGTCTTCATATATGTAAGTTTGAAACAGCAAAGAGGACGGAACCGTTACATAATACCAGTCTGACAGCCTTTACGTATGTTAGTTTGAAACAGGAAAGAGGACGGAACCGTTACATAATACCAGTCTGACAGCCTTTACGTATGTTAGTTTGAAACTGCAAATAGGACGGAACTGTGACATAATACCAGTCTAACAGTCTTCATATATGTAAGTTTGAAACAGCAAAGAGGACGGAACCGTTACATAATACCAGTCTGACAGCCTTGACGTATGTTAGTTTGAAAAACAGGAAAGAGGACGGAACCGTTACATAATACCAGTCTGACAGCCTTTACGTATGTTAGTTTGAAACAGGAAAGAGGACGGAATTGTTACATAATACAAGTCTGACAGCCTTTACGTATGTTAGTTTGAAACAGGAAAGAGGACGGAACCGTTACATAATACCAGTCTGACAGCCTTTACGTATGAAAAGTTTGAAACAGGAAGAGGACGGAACCGTTAGGATAATACCAGTCTGACAGCCTTTACGTATGTTAGTTTGAAACAGGAAAGAGGACGGAACTGTTACATAATACCAGTCTGACAGCCTTTACGTATGTTAGTTTGAAACTGCAAATAGGACGGAACTGTTACATAATACCAGTCTAACAGTCTTCATATATGTAAGTTTGAAACACAGCAAAGAGGACTGAACCGTTACATAATACCAGTCTGACAGCCTTTACGTATGTTAGTTTGAAACAGGAAAGAGGACTGAACCGTTACATAATACCAGTCTGACAGCCTTTACGTATGTTAGTTTGAAACTGCAAATAGGACGGAACTGTTACATAATACCAGTCTAACAGTCTTCATATATGTAAGTTTGAAACAGCAAGAAGGACGGAACCGTTACATAATACCAGTCTGACAACCTTTACGTATGTTAGTTTGAAACAGGAAAGAGGACGGAACTGTTACATAATACCAGTCTGACAGCCTTTACGTATGGTAGTTTGAAACTGCAAATAGGACGGAACTGTTACATAATACCAGTCTAACAGTCTTCATATATGTAAGTTTGAAACACAGCAAAGAGGACTGAACCGTTACATAATACCAGTCTGACAGCCTTATCGTTAGTTTGAAACAGGAAGAGGACGGAACGTATGTTCTGACAGCCTTTTTGAAACTGCAAATAGGACGGAACTGTTACATAATACCAGTCTAACAGTCTTCATATATGTAAGTTTGAAACACAGCAAAGAGGACTGAACCGTTACATAATACCAGTCTGACAGCCTTTACGTATGTTAGTTTGAAACAGGAAAGTGGACGGAACCGTTACATAATACCAGTCTGACAGCCTTTACGTATGTTAGTTTGAAACAGGAAAGAGGACGGAATTGTTACATAATACCAGTCTGACAGCCTTTACGTATGTTAGTTTGAAACAGGAAAGAGGACGGAACCGTTACATAATACCAGTCTGACAGCCTTTACGTATGTTAGTTTGAAACTGCAAATAGGACGGAACTGTTACATAATACCAGTCTAACAGTCTTCATATATGTAAGTTTGAAACAGCAAAGAGGACTGAACCGTTACATAATACCAGTCTGACAACCTTTACGTATGTTAGTTTGAAACAGGAAAGAGGACGGAACCGTTACATAATACCAGTCTGACAGCATTTACGTATGTTACTTTGAAACTGCAAATAGGACGGAACTGTTACATAATACCAGTCTAACAGTCTTCATATATGTAAGTTTGAAACACAGCAAAGAGGACTGAACCGTTACATAATACCAGTCTGACAGCCTTTACGTATGTTAGTTTGAAACAGGAAAGAGGACTGAACCGTTACATAATACCAGTCTGACAGCCTTTACGTATGTTAGTTTGAAACTGCAAATAGGACGGAACTGTTACGGAATACCAGTCTGACAGCCTTTACGTATGTTAGTTTGAAACAGGAAAAGAGGACGGAACTGTTACATAATACCAGTCTGACAGCCTTTACGTATGTTAGTTTGAAACTGCAAATAGGACGGAACTGTTACATAATACCATTCTAACAGTCTTCATATATGTAAGTTTGAAACACAGCAATAGGACTGAACCGTTACATAATACCAGTCTGACAGCCTTTACGTATGTTAGTTTGAAACAGGAAAGAGGACGGAACTGTTACATAATACCAGTCTGACAGCCTTTACGTATGTTAGTTTGAAACTGCAAATAGGACGGAAACTGTTACATAATACCAGTCTTCTAACAGTCTTCATATATGAAGTTTGAAACACAGCAAAGAGGACTGAACCGTTACATAATACCAGTCTGACAGCCTTTACGTATGTTAGTTTGAAACAGGAAAGAGGACGTTACATAAACCGTTACTTCATATATAATACCAGTCTGACAGCCTTTACGTATGTTAGTTTGAAACTGCAAATAGGACGGAACTGTTACATAATACCAGTCTAACAGTCTTCATATATGTAAGTTTGAAACAGCAAAGAGGACTGAACCGTTACATAATACCAGTCTGACAGCCTTTACGTATGTTAGTTTGAAAGAGGAAAGAGGACGGAACCGTTACATAATACCAGTCTGACAGCCTTTACGTATGTTAGTTTGAAACTGCAAATAGGACAGAACTGTTACATAATACCAGTCTAACAGTCTTCATATATGTAAGTTTGAAACAGGCAAAGAGGACTGAAGCAAAGAGGACTGAACCGTTACATAATACCAGTCTGACAGCCTTTACGTATGTTAGTTTGAAACAGGAAAGTGGACGGAACCGTTACATAATACCAGTCTGACAGCCTTTACGTATGTTAGTTTGAGACAGGAAAGAGGACGGAACCGTTACATAATACCAGTCTGACAGCCTTTACGTATGTTAGTTTGAAACAGCAAATAGGACGGAACTGTTACATAATACCAGTCTAACAGTCTTCATATGTAAGTTTGAAACACAGCAAAAGAGGACTGAACCGTTACATAATACCAGTCTGACAGCCTTTACGTATGTTAGTTTGAAACAGGAAAGAGGACGGAACCGTTACATAATACCAGTCTGACAGCCTTTACGTTTATGTTGAATTGTTACATAATACCAGTTTGAAACTGCAAATAGGACGGAACGTATGTTAGTTTGAAACTGCAAATAGGACGGTTAGCCTTTACATAATACCAGTCTAAACAGCTTTAGTTTGAAACAGCAAATATATGTAAGTTTGAAACAGCAAAGTATGTTAGGACTGAACTGTTACATAATACCAGTCTGACAGCCTTTACGTATGTTAGTTTGAAAGAGGAAAGAGGACGGAACCGTTACATAATACCAGTCTGACAGCCTTTACGTATGTTAGTTTGAAACTGCAAATAGGACGGAACTGTTACATACATAATACCAGTCTAACAGTCTTCATATATATGTAAGTTTGCAAAAACAGCAAAGAGGACTGAACCGTTACCATAATACCAGTCTGACAGCCTTTACGTATGTTAGTTTGAAAGAGGAAAGAGGACGGAACCGTTACATAATACCAGTCTGACAGCCTTTACGTATGTTAGTTTTGAAACTGCAAATAGGACGGAACTGTTACATAATACCAGTCTAACAGTCTTCATATATGTAAGTTTGAAACACAGCAAAGAGGACTGAACCGTTACATAATACCAGTCTGACAGCCTTTACGTATGTTAGTTTGAAACAGGAAAGAGGACGGAACCGTTACATAATACCAGTCTGACAGCCTTTACGTATGTTAGTTTGAAACAGGAAAGAGGACGGAATTGTTACATAATACCAGTCTGACAGCCTTTACGTATGTTAGTTTGAAAAACAGGAAAGAGGACGGAACCGTTACATAATACCAGTCTGACAGCCTTTACGTATGTTAGTTTGAAACAGGAAAGAGGACGGAACCGTTACATAATACCAGTCTGACAGCCTTTACGTATGTTAGTTTGAAACAGGAAAGAGGACGGAACCGTTACATAATACCAGTCTGACAGCCTTTACGTATGTTAGTTTGAAACAGGAAAGAGGACGGAACTGTTACATAATACCAGTCTGACAGCCTTTACGTATGTTAAGTTTGAAACAGGAAAAGGACGGAACCGTTACATAATACCAGTCTGACAGCCTTTACGTATGTTAGTTTGAAACTGCAAATAGGACGGAACTGTTACATAATACCAGTCTAACAGTTACATAATACCATCTTCATATATGTAAGTTTGAAACACAGCAAAGAGGACTGAACTGTTACATAATACCAGTCTGACAGCCTTTACGTATGTTAGTTTGAAACAGGAAAGAGGACGGAACCGTTACATAATACCAGTCTGACAGCCTTTACGTATGTTAGTTTGAAACTGCAAATAGGACGGAACTGTTACATAATACCAGTCTAACAGTCTTCATATATGTAAGTTTGAAACAGCAAAGAGGACTGAACCGTTACATAATACCAGTCTGACAGCCTTTACGTATGTTAGTTTGAAAGAGGAAAGAGGACGGAACCGTTACATAATACCAGTCTGACAGCCTTTACGTATGTTAGTTTGAAACTGCAAATAGGACGGAACTGTTACATAATACCAGTCTAACAGTCTTCATATATGTAAGTTTGAAACACAGCAAAGAGGACTGAACCGTTACATAATACCAGTCTGACAGCCTTTACGTATGTTAGTTTGAAACTGCAAATAGGACGGAACTGTTACATAATACCAGTCTAACAGTCTTCATATATACATAATAAGTTTGAAACACAGCAAAGAAGGACTGAACCGTTACATAATACCAGTCTGACAGCCTTTACGTATGTTAGTTTGAAACAGGAAAGCGGACGGAACCGTTACATAATACCAGTCTGACAGCCTTTACGTATGTTAGTTTGAAACAGGAAAGAGGACGGAATTGTTACATAATACCAGTCTGACAGCCTTTACGTATGTTAGTTTGAAACAGGAAAGAGGACGGAACCGTTACATAATACCAGTCTGACAGCCTTTACGTATGTTAGTTTGAAACAGGAAAGAGGACGGAACCGTTACATAATACCAGTCTGACAGCCTTTACGTATGTTAGTTTGAAACAGGAAAGAGGACGGAACCGTTACATAATACCAGTCTGACAGCCTTTACGTATGTTAGTTTGAAACAGGAAAGAGGACGGAACTGTTACATAATACCAGTCTGACAGCCTTTACGTATGTTAGTTTGAAACTGCAAATAGGACGGAACTGTTACATAATACCAGTCTAACAGTCTTCATATATGTAAGTTTGAAACACAGCAAAGAGGACTGAACCGTTACATAATACCAGTCTGACAGCCTTTACGTATGTTAGTTTGAAACAGGAAAGAGGACGGAACCGTTACATAATACCAGTCTGACAGCCTTTACGTATGTTAGTTTGAAACTGCAAATAGGACGGAACTGTTACATAATACCAGTCTAACAGTCTTCATATATGTAAGTTTGAAACAGCAAAGAGGACGGAACCGTTACATAATACCAGTCTTACAGCCTTTACGTATGTTAGTTTGAAACAGGAAAGAGGACGGAACTGTTACATAATACCAGTCTGACAGCCTTTACGTATGTTAGTTTGAAACTGCAAATAGGACGGAACTGTTACATAATACCAGTCTAACAGTCTTCATATATGTAAGTTTGAAACAGCAAAGAGGACGGAACCGTTACATAATACCAGTCTGACAGCCTTTACGTATGTTAGTCTGAAACAGCAAAGAGGACGGAACTGTTACATAATACCAGTCTGACAGCCTTACGTATGTTAGTTTGAAACAGGAAAGAGGACGGAACTGTTACATAATACCAGTCTAACAGTCTTCATATATGTCAGTTTGAAACACAGCAAAGAGGACTGAACCGTTACATAATACCAATCTGACAGTTTTCACATATAACAGTGAATGCAGAACAGTCTCCTCACAGATGAACAACAGACTAGAGGTCACAAAAATGTGGTTCTACAGAAAGATGTTTTACTGAAAACGAAAATAAAAAGAAGCTTCTACTTAACATCAGGGAAAGACAGTTAAAATTTGTAGGATTGATTGATTTATCTCTTTTTTTACGGCCTATGAATCTTTTTGCGGTTATTTAAAGCTGAAAAATGTTTGGATTGTAAGAATTTTCTGATACACGCATTACTTTTTAAGTGAAATGGTGGATTCATACCTTTTACAAGGGTAAGTGAATATAACCAACCCAACTTGAATTCGAACTCGACACTCCGATTTGTAATACCTATCCTTCATCCCTTACACCACCCGCACATCCAAGTTTACAGCACCTGGTATTCTCCAGCGGTCACCCATCTGGGTCCTGATCTGGTTCAACGTTTTATTTATTTTTCTTCTTTTTTTTTTTTTTTAAACATTTCACCCCAAGCAAGGCAGGATGCCACTAGTACGCAAGGGGTTACAGAGTGGGAGTGAGAGTAAAGAGGGGTGATGGAGGAAAGGATGAAGAGAAGGACAGGGAATAGATCAAGGCATCTGAACATGTTGATTGACATTACATTTGAATAGTTGGAGTTTATAGCTATCGGGGAAACAAGTAACAGGAAGGTAATTCCTCAGACGGGAGGTGCGAGAAATTAAGCTATTGTAGTAGAAGAGACGACCACATTTAACCGTTTCGACAGTGAAAGGGTGGGACCGTGATGCTAGCCTAGTAGCACTGGGAACTAGCGAAAGCAGCAGTTACCGTAAAAGAGGTGGTCCCGTGGAGCTGAGCATCAGACATTCTAATGGGTGACAGGGATGGTTCTCTGTGGTGAGTAATATAAAGCAGTTTTGTTTTAGAGGTATTAAAGTTAACTAGCCAATTCCTGCCCCTGTCTACAACCGATTGGAGGTCCTTTCCTAGACTATTCGTTGTTTAACTTCAGTGATCTGAAGAGAAGTGGTGTTTCAAAGTGATATGGCTGTAAGCTCTTGAAATGTCTACGGCACATAATGAAGAAAGAGGGCTTGGAAAAATGTATACTCACAGGACAGACTGAAGACAAGGGGGACAGGACAGGGGAAAACAACACACAACCTACCAAGTAAAATTAAGTAAATGGATGTAACAATAAAACAAAATTTATTAAGAGCTACAAAGGAAAGAAAATTGTGGAGAGCCATGATCGCCAACGTCCTGAAAGGACACGGCAAAGAAAAGAAGAATAAGAAAAAAATTAGATACCTAACCAAAACTCCACTCCAAAAAGACTAGTTCTAATTTATATTACTTTTGTAAATGGCTATAGGTATGAGGCACCTAGTGAGGATCGTACTTAGTACTCAATAATAAAGGTTAGCAAGAATAGCTAGCTAATCATTATCCTACTTTTGTGGTTTCCAATCGTTATTTTCTAAACTTAGCTTAGTAAAAGACAAGTAGGCGGCTACCAGTGAGGATCGAACTCAGTTTCAGTAGTAATAGTTAACCAGAACAGATCGTTAACCAGAACTCCATACTGAGGCAGCTTAAACAAAAGTACATCTGCTTAAATGAATGGACACGAAAGCAGCTGCAACAAAATTGAAGTCATTGTAGAAGTTGACACAAACGTGTAACAGTACAAAACTGTTGCAAATCATTCGCACTTTCTTCAATAAACGCAAATTTATAGTCACACTATGATATCAATAATTACTAAGCTTAACTTTCTACTGTACAAAAGTAAATGAAAGGACACTGAGAATTTGTGTCGAGCCGCACTGTTAAGTGAAGCAAGTTCGTTTCATTTGAAAATCAATATTCATAATCTTAATCTATTTTTCGGATTTGAACGCGGTTACTGACGCAAAGAGCTAACATACCGAGTCACCACACGAATTATCTTTTTTCAAAAGTCTAAGTAATGTCGTAACAGACGACGGAAATTTTAACACAGAATCCGAAGGTTGATTGATTGATTGGTTTATTTAACGATATATCAACTCATTATGGAATCTAATTTTGCGGGGAGCTTGGAAGTAACAAAACTATGATATGTGTTATTCTGCTTTCACAATTGAATAGATGGTAGATGATACACAGCTTGTTTGCAAGTACGTGTTTGTACAGATATAATTACAACAGGCGGCAATATGTATGTTTTAAGTTGTAGCTTTGTCGAGGTTATATTTTGGAATACAATTTGATTTCTTTAAAAAATTGTAGGATATTATTGTAGGAGTTCCTATACTAAATCTGTTATAACTTATCCATACGGCGAAGTATTTGGAGTGTTTGATATTTACTAAATCCACGTCTTGATTTTTATAATGGGTTTAGGGAAGTGCCATCACTGTTTTAATTCTAATTCAAGATCATAGTTTCTGTTTTGGGAAGGTTTATTTTGAGTTCCATATCTTGAAAACTTGGTTGGTTTGTTGTTTTTTTTTTTTTTTTCGTGGCATATCAACCACTATGGGTTCTTTAATACTGAAATTTAATATTTGGATTTTTGATAGTTGGTTTTGTTTAGCGGCATATCAACCTCTATGGGTTATTTAACACCGAAATCTAAATATTTGCATTTTGGTTGGTTGATTTTGTTTAGCGCTATATCAACCTCTATGAGTTATTTAATGCCGAAATCTAAATATTTGGATTTTGGTTGGATGATTTTATTTAGCGGCATATCAATTTCTATGAGTTATTTAATACCGAAATCTAAATATTTGGATTTTGGTTCGTTGATTTTGTTTATTGGCATATTAATCTCTATGGGTTAATAAATGCCGAAATCTAAATATTTAGATTTTGGTTGATTGATTTTGTTTAGCAGCATATCAACCTCTATGGGTTATTTAATGCCAAAATCCAAATATTTGGATTTTGGTTGGTTGGTTTTGTTTAGCGGCATATCAACCTCTATGGGTTATTTAATGCCAAAATCCAAATATTTGGATTTTGGTTGATTGATTTTGTTTAGCAGCATACCACCCTCTATGTGTTATTTAATGCCGAAATCCAAATATTTGGATTTTGGTTGATTGATTTTGTTTAGCAGCATATCAACCTTTATGGGTTATCTAATGCTGAAATCTAAATATTTTGAACACAATTATATGCCTTCAATTAAATATATTTATAACGAAATTGTATGCCTTCAACTACAGATAAAATGTATTGTTGGTCATTTTACCTTAAATATGTATTGTCGGTCATATATATATATATATATATATATATATATGTGTGTGTGTGTGTGTGTGTGTGTGTGTGTGTGTGTGTGTGTGTGTGTGTGTGTATGTGTGTGTGTATGTATTGCTGGTATTGTTACTATGAAATGTATCTTTATATTATCATTGTGTTTTGTTTGGGGATTGACTAATTTCCCATAGCTAGAACCCTAACAGGTGCTACCACGTCGGGTCAGAATGAACCTGGGAATAACAGCAACTAAGACATGGTCCCGCGCTCCTCAAACACTCCAATCGCCCTATCAGAGACCTTACTGCCGGTTGTAGTTTATCGTCGTATAATCCGTATGTGCATTAGAATGGGTGCCTTTCATAGGCCAAACAAAATATTAAGATACATGAAAATTACATTAGAAACAAAGGAAAAAGTACCATGCAATTTCTAATGTTCTGTATGTTAGACTCGAAGAAGCGACTTGAAGCAACAGTAATGTAGCTAAAGCAGGCCTTCTTTTATGTGCTGTGCCCGTTTGGGACGTTGGCAATCATGTCTCTCCACGACATCCTATCCTTTTTAAATCTTGACAATGTTTTTTCTTTTGTACTTTCTTTCCCACTCGCTGTCCGTTCATACATGTACGCAGGTTAATTAAGTCATTACTCGAAACATCCCTCTGCCCTTCTTGTTTTCAATGTGTCCTGTGAGTGTCAATTCCTCCAAACCCTCCGTCCTCATGTTCAAATTGCTTCTTTCTGATACTGAGTAAGGGTTCTATTTATGTTTATTTTCTTTAAAACTTCCTCATGGATCTCATGCTCCCTCCGCGGTATTCTCGGCATTTTTCTGTAAAAACACACCTCTGTTGCCTCATATCTCCTTTTCATTTGAAAGGAAATTGTTCAAACATTCACTGCCATATAGGAAGATTGATATTATATAGCAGTTCAATATTCTTATGTGTTTCAAATGAAATTTTCCTGTTTCTTGATACATTGTTTGGCTTTCAGAATATATCTTTCGCTATTTCAAGCTGTCTTAGGATTTCTGTTTCTTATTTTCTGTTGTATCTTATAACACTTCCCAATTCAATTTTTGTACTTGCTTGATTTCGATATCTTCATCATCTAGTCACCATACAGGTCTTTCTTTTTACTGACAACTATCTTTTCTAGCGGTATTTTCTTTTCTTATATATTTTCTGTGAGAAATTCTTCCAAATATCTCTTTTCTGGTAATAATGTTTTACTTATATATGTGTTTGAATAATTTGGATCGATTTTACATGTGAATTAAGTTTAAGCGTCTAATGATTATTTTCTTTTTCTTTCAGATTTAACAACTTAAGTCTTTGGCAATTTCAACCATGGAAAGATTAACAATCAAACAACGTGTTAAAGTTATCAAAGCCTATTATGAAAATGGACGTTCAAACAGTTCACGATTTTTTGGTCAACATAATCGACCAACCGAGAGTGTAATTCGAAAAATTGTTCGTAAATTCAAACAAACTGGGTCTGTTTGCAGGTGTGAAAACACTGTTGCGTGCTCGTTTACGCCGTTCAGGTGAAAACATTGCTGCAGTGCATGAGAATGTGGGTGAAAATCCAGACCCCTCTATTCGTCATTGCGCGCAGGAATTGAATCTCTCCACAACTTTACACCGAATTTTGACAAAAAATTTGTCTCTACACGCTTACAAAATTCAATTGACACAAGAACTGAAACCTGCTGGCTATTTGAATCGCCGTACATTAGACAATTGAGTGCATGAGTAAAGACAAGCCAGTGGAGATTTTTCGTTAAAAGTCCTCTTTAATGATAAAGCCCATTTTCATCTAGGTTAATAATCAGAATTGTCGCATTTGGGCTGATGAAAATCTAAGGAAGACTGTAGAAAAGCCAATGCATCCACACAAGGTCACTTTTTGGTGTGCAGTTTTTGCTATCGGAATCACTGAGTTGTATATTTATAAATTTGAACGTCTATTTTCATAATAGGATTCGATAACTTTAACACGTTGGTTGATTGTTAATTCATGGTTGAAAGCGCAAAAGACTTAAGTTGTTAAATCTGAATGAAAAAGAAAAAAAAATCATTAGACGCTTAAACTTAATTCACATTTAAAATCAGTCCAAATTATTGGAATACCCTATGTCTTTTCTGGAAGTCCTTTATGTTTGTAATTATTTTGCTTATATCTGAACTGGTAGTTATTTGCTTATATTTTATCAGTTAGTATTTTTTGTTTATATCTGATCTGGTATTCATTTCTTTGCTTAAATATAATCTGGAAGTTATTTTTTTTTCTTATATCCTATCTCATATATACGATATAAGCAGAAACTAACTACAAGATAAGACATAACCAAATAATGACTACCAGGTCAGATATTCGTGAAAGAAATGGCTACTAGATGCGATATATATAAAAATAACTGCCAGATAAGATATAAGAAAATATTACTCGCAGATTAGATTTAAGCAAAAATAAGATTATGTCTATAATTCTTTAGCTCACATCAGTTAGTAAATATTTTGCTTATATCTCATTGAGTTGTCATTCTTTGCTTATGTCTTTTTTACTTAGATATTATCTGTTCGGTTTTTCTTTATATCTTATATATGTGATATAAGCAAAAATGACTACCTGGTAAGTTATAAGCAAACGAATTTACATCAGATGAGATATTTTTTTAAAATGACTACCAGATCTTACTTATTATAAAAACGCAAATTGTGTGTGTGTGTGTGATAAAACAATGTGATAAAAGAATAAAAATATAAAAGGTTACCTAAAATTAAAACAATGAATAAATTGGAAAAAGAATATAAAACTTTTTTTATGATAAAACAATGAAAAAAAGAATATAAAACTAGTTATGATAAAAAATGAATAAAAAATATAAAACTAGTTATGATAAAACAAATGAATAAAAGAATATAAAACTAATTATGATAAAACAATGAATAAAAAGAATATAAAACTAGTTATGATAAAACATTGAATAAAAAAATATAAAACTTTTTATGATAAAAAAACAATGAATAAAAGAATATAAATTTTAAATTCAGAATGATAAAACTTCCATTTACAAAGACAATGAAAAAAGAATAAATAAAAAAAAGAATAAAACAATGATAAAACAATGAATAAAAAGAATATAAAACTTTGTTATGATAAAAAAAAAAATAAAAAACAATATAAAACTAGATTTGTCCATAAAATAAAACAATGAATAAAAAAGAATATAAAACTAGTCTTTATGAATAAAAAGAATATAAAACTAGTTATGATAAAACAATGAATAAAAGAAGATAAAACTAGTTATGATAAAAAAAATGAATAAAAAGAATATAAAACTAGATATAAAACAATGAAAAAAGAATATAAAACTAGTTATGATAAAACAATGAATAAAAGAATATAAAACTAGTTATGATAAAACAATGAATAAAAAATATAAAACTAGTTATGATAAAACAATGAATAAAAAGAATATAAAACTAATTATGATAAAAAGAATATAAAACTAGTTATGATAAAACAATGAATAAAAGAATATAAAACTTTTATGATAAAAGAATATAAAAACGTTGAAAATATAAAACTGAATAGTTATGATATAAAACTAATTATGAATACAAGAATAAAATAAAAATTTGATTGGTGATAAAACAATGAATAAAAAAGAATATATAAAACAATGATATTGAATAAAACTAGTTGAATGATAAAACAATGAATAAAAGAATATAAAACTAGTTATGATAAAAGAATATAAAACTAGTTAATAAAACAATGAATAAAAAATATAACACTAGTATGATAAAACAATGAATAAAAAAATATAAAACTAGTGATTGATAAAAGAATATAAAACTAGTTATGATAAAACAATGAATAAAAAAGAATATAAAAAAGAATATAAAACTCGTTATGAAAAAACAATGAATAAAAAAGAATATAAAAACTTTATGATAATAAACGTGGTTGAAACAAAAAAACAATGAATAAAAAAAGAAAAAATGTTAATAAAACAATGAATAAAAAGAATATAAAACTAGTTATGATAAAACAATGAATAAAAGAATATAAAACTTTTTTGATAAAACAAGAATAAAGAATATAAAACAATGAAAAAAAAGAATATAAAACTTTGATAAAACAATGTAATAAAACTTGTAAATAAAAAGGAATTATGATAAAACAATATATAAAACATAATAATAATAAAAAATGAATAAAAGTAATATAAAACTAGTTATGAATAACAAAAAAAGCAATATAAAACTAGTTATGATAAAACAATGAATAAAAGAATATAAAAAACTAGTTTTTGATAAAAGAATATAAAACTAGCTTATGATAAAAACAATGAATAAAAGAATATAAAACTAGTTATGATAAAAGAATATAAAACTAGTTATGATAAAACAATGAATAAAAAGAATATAAATTATAATACGTTGATAAAACAATGAATAAAAAGAATATAAAACTAGTTATGATAAAACAATGAATAAAAAGAATATAAAACTAGTTATATTAAAACAATGAATAAAGAATATAAAACTAGTTATGATAAAACAATGAATAAAAGAATATAACACTAATTATGATAAAACAATGAATAAAAGAATATAAAACTAGTCTGATAAAACAATGTATAAAAATAATAAAAAACTAGTTTTGATAAACGCAGAAAACAATGATGATATCGGAATATAAAACTTAGTTTGATAAAACAAAAAAATATAAAACTAGTTATGATAAAACAATGAATAAAAAAGAATATTCCGTTTTTAATTATGATAAAAAACAATGAATCAAAAAAGAATATAAAAAAGAAAAATTATGATAAACAATGAAAAAAAGAATATAAAACTAGTTATGATAAAACAATATAAAACTAAAATGATAAAACAATGAATAAAAATGATAAACCAAATATAAAACAATGAATAAAAAGAATATAAAACTAGTTCAAATATGAATGAATAAAAGAAATATAAAACTAATTTTAAAAAATATAAAACAATTATAAAACAGTTATGAAAAAAGAATATAAAACTAGTTATGATAAAACAATGAATAAAAGAATATAAAACTAGTTATGATAAAACAATGAATAAAAAGAATATAAAACTAATTATGATAAAAGAATATAAAACTAGTTATGATAAAACAATGAATAAAGAATAAAACTATTATGATAAAGAATATAAAACTAGTTATGATAAAACAATGAATAAAAGAATATAAAACTAGTTATGATAAAAAGAATATAAAAGAATATAAAACTAGTTATGATAAAACAATGAATAAAAAGAATATAAAAACTAATTATGATAAAACAATGAATAAAAGAATATAAAACTAGTTATGATAAAACAATGAATAAAAAATATAAAACTAGTTATGATAAATGAATAAAAGAATATAAAACAATGAATTATGATAAAACAATGAATAAAAGAATATAAAACTAGTTATGATAAAACAATGAATAAAAGAATATAAAACTAGTTATGATAAAACAAAATAAAAAGAATATAAAACTAGTTATGATAAAACAATGAATAAAAAAATATAAAACTAGTTATGATAAAAAATGATATAAAAAGTTATGATAAAACAATGAATAAAAGAATATAAAACTAGTTATATAAAAAAGAATAATATAAAATGATAAAACAATGAATAAAAGAATATAAAAACTGATAAAGAATATAAAACTAGTTATAAAACAATGAATAAAGAATATAAAAAAAATGATAAAAATATAAAACTAGTTATGATAAAACAATGAATAAAAAATATAAAACTAATTATGATAAAACAATGAATAAAAAGAATATAAAACTAGTTATGATAAAACAACAATAAAAGAATATAAAATAAAAAAGAATATAAAACTAGTTATAAAACAATGAATAAAGAATATAAAACTAATTATGATAAAACAATGAATAAAAGAATATAAAACTAGTTATGATAAAACAATGAATAAAAGAATAAAACTAGTTATAAATAAAACTAATAAAACAAGTAAAGAATGAATAAAAGAATATAAAACTAGTTAGATAAAAACAATATAATGATAAAACAATGAATAAAAGAATATAAAAAGTTATGATAAAACAATGAATAAAAAGAATATAAAACTAAGTTAAAACAATGAAAAAAAGAATATAAAACTAGTTATGATAAAACAATGAATAAAAGAATATAAAACTAGTTATGATAAAAGAATATAAAACTAGTTATGATAAAACAATGAATAAAAGAATATAAAACTAATTATGATAAAACAATGAATAAAAGAATATAAAACTAGTTATGATAAAACAATGAATAAAAGAATATAAAACTAGTTATGATAAAAGAATATAAAACTAGTTATGATAAAACAATGAATAAAAAGAATAAAACTAGTTATGATAAAACAATGAATAAAAAGAATATAAAACAAGTTATGATAAAACAATGAATAAAAAATATAAAACTAGTTATGATAAAAAGAATATAAAACTAGTTATGATAAAACAATGAATAAAGAATATAAAACTAGTGATAAAACAATGATAAAAGAATATAAAACTAGTTATGATAAAACAATGAATAAAGAATATAAAAAGTTATGATAAAACAATATAAAAGAATATTATGATAAAAGAATATAAAACTAAATATAAAACAATGAATAAAGAATATAAAACTAATTATGATAAAACAATGAATAAAAGAATATAAAACTAGTTATGATAAAACAATGAATAAAAGAATATAAAACTAGTTATGAATAAAAGAATATAAAACTAGTTATGATAAAATATAAAATAAAAAATATAAAATTATTATAAAAACAATGAATAAAAGAATATAAAACTAGTTATGATAAAACAATGAATAAAAAAGAATATAAAACTAGTTATGATAAACAATGAATAAAAAATAGTTATGATAAAACAATGAATAAAAGAATATAAAACTAATTATGATAAAACAATGAATAAAAATATAAAACTAGTTATGATAAAACAATATAAAAAAAAGAATATAAAAACTAGTTATAAAACTAAATGAATAAAAAGAATATAAAACTAGTTATGATAAAACAATGAATAAAAAATATAAAACTAGTTATGATAAAACAATAAATAAAAAATATAAAACTAATGAATAAAAGAATATAAAACTAGTTATGATAAAACAATGAATAAAAGAATATAAAACTACTAAAAAATATAAAATGATAAAACAATAAATAAAAGAATATAAAAATGAATAAAAGAATATAAAACTAGTTATGATAAAAGAATGAATAAAAAGAATAAATAAAACAATGATAAAGAATATAAAATAATTATGATAAAACAATGAATAAAAAGAATATAAAACTAGTTATGATAAAACAATGAATAAAAAAAATATAAAACTAGTTATGATAAAAAATAAAAAGAATATAAAACAATGAATAAAAGAATATAAAACTAATTATGATAAAACAATGAAATAAAAGAATATAAAACTAGTTATGATAAAACAATGAAAAAAAGAATAAAAATGAATAAAGAATTATGATAAAAGAATATAAAACTAGTTATGATAAAACAATGAATAAAAAGAATATAAAACTAGTTATGATAAAACAATGAAAAAAATATAAAACTAGTTATGATAAAACAATGAATAAAACAATGAATGAAAAAGAATATAAAACTAGTTATGATAAAAAATGAATAAAAAGAATATAAAACTAGTTATGATAAAACAATGAATAAAAGAATATAAAACTAGTTATGATAAAAGAATAAAACTAGTTATGATAAAACAATGAATAAAAAGAATATAAAACTAGTTATGATAAAAAAGAATAAAAAGAATATAAAACAATGAATAAAGAAATAAAACTAGTTATGATAAAACAATGAATATAAAAGAATATAAAACTAGTTATGATAAAAGAATATAAAACTAGTTATGATAAAACAATGAATAAAAGAATATAAAACTAGTTATGATAAAAAATGAATAAAAGAATATAAAACTAGTTAAAACTGATAAAACAATGAATAAAAGAATATAAAAACTAGATTATGATAAAACAATGAATAAAGAATATAAAACTAGTTATGATAAAAAGAATATAAAACTAGTTATGATAAAACAATATAAAAAAAAATGAATAAAAAAACTAGATGAATAAAACTAGAATAAAAGAATATAAAACTAGTTATGATAAAACAATGAATAAAAGAATATAAAACTAATTATGATAAAAAAGAATAAAAATATAAAACTAGTTATGATGATAAAAACAATGAATAAAAAAGAATAAAGAATAAAAACTAGTTATGATAAAAGAATATAAAACTAGTTATGATAAAACAATGAATAAAAGAATATAAAACTAGTTATGATAAAAGAATATAAAACTAATTATGATAAAACAATGAATAAAAGAATATAAAACTAGTTATGAATAAAAGAATATAAAAAAGAATGATAAAACAATGAATAAAAGAATATAAAACTAATTATGATAAAAAAGAATATAAAACTAGTTGATAAAACAATGAATAAAGAATATAAAAACTAGTTATGATAAAACAATGAATAAAAGAATATAAAACTAGTTATGATAAAAGAATATAAAACTAATGAATAAAAAGAATATAAAAACTAATTATGATAAAACAATAGATAAAAAGAATATAAAACTAGTTATGATAAAACAATGAATAAAAAAGAATATAAAACTAGTTATGATAAAAAATGAATATAAAACTAAGTTATGATAAAACTAATGAATAAAAGAATATAAAACTAGTTAAATGATGAAAAGAATATAAAACTATAAAACAATGAATAAAACAATGAATAAAAGTTAAATATATAAACTAGTTATGATAAAACAATGAATAAAAGAAATATAAAACTAGTTATGATAAAACAATGATAAAAAAGAATATAAAACTAGTTATGATAAAAAATATAAAACTAATTATGATAAAACAATGAATAAAAAGAATATAAAACTAGTTATGATAAAACAAAGAATATAAAACTAGTTATGATAAAACAATGAATAAAAGAATATAAAACTAGTTATGATAAAACAATGAATAAAAGAATATAAAACTAGTTATGATAAAACAATGAATAAAAGAATATAAAACTAGTTATGATAAAAGAATATAAAACTAGTTATGATAAAACAATGAATAAAAGAATATAACACTAATTATGATAAAACAATGAATAAAAAAGAATATAAAACTGAATAAATGATAAAACAATGAATAAAAAGAATATAAAACTATTGTTAAAACAATGAATAAAAGAATATAAAACTAGTTATGATAAAAATATAAAACTAGTTATGATAAAACAATGAATAAAAGAATATATAAAACTAGTTGTGATAAAACAATGAATAAAAGAAATATAAAACTAGTTATGATAAAAATATAATGAGTTATAAAAAATGAATAAAAATATAAAACTAGTTATGATAAAACAATGAATAAAAAGAATATAAAACTAGTTATGATGAAAAAGAATATAAAACTAGTTATGATAAAACAATGAATAAAAGAATATAAACTAAGTATGATAAAACAATGAATAAAAAATATAAAACTAGTTATAATAAAATGATAAAAAAGAATATAAAACAGTTATGATAAAAAAGAATATAAACTAGTTATGATAAAACAATGAATAAAAAGAATATAAAACTACTGATAATGAATAAAAGAAATATGATAAAACAAAATAAAGAATATAAAACTAGTTATGATAAAACAATGAATAAAGAATATAAAACTAGTTATGATAAAACAATGAATAAAAAAGAATGAATAAAACTATTATGATAAAACAATGAATAAAAAAGAATATAAAACTAGTTATGATAAAAAAATGAATAAAAAATATAAAACAAAAGTAAAAGAATATAAAACAATGAATAAAACAATGAATAAAAGAATATAAAACTAGTTATGATAAAACAATGAATAAAAAAGAATATAAAACTAGTTATGATAAAACAATGAATAAAAGAATATAAAACTAGTTGTGATAAAACAATGAATAAAAAAGAATATAAAACTAGTTATGATAAAACAATGAATAAAAAGAATATAAAACTAGTTATGATAAAAAATATAAAAATATAAGCTATGATAAAACAATGAATAAAAAGAATATAAAACTAGTTATGATAAAACAATGAATAAAAAGAATATAAAACTAGTTATGATAAAGAATATAAAACTAGTTATGATAAAACAATGAATAAAAGAATATAAAACTAGTTATGATAAAACAATGAATAAAACTAATATGCAAACTAGTTGAATAAAAGAATATAAAACGTAGTTATGATAAAACAATGAATAAAAAGAATATAAAACTAGTTATGATAAAAAAAACAATGAACAAAAAAGAATATAAAACTAAATTATGATAAAAAAATGAATAAAAGAATATAAAAATTGTGATAAAACAATGAATAAAGAATATAAAACTAGTTATGATAAAAAATAAAACAATGAAAAAAAAATATAAAACTAGTTATGATAAAACAATGAATAAAAAGAATATAAAACTAGTTATGATAAAAGAATATAAAACTAGTTATGATAAAAAATGAATAAAGAAATAAAACTAGTTATGATAAAACAATGAATAAAGAATATAAAACTAATGAATATAAAAAGAATATAAAACTAATAAATGATAAAACAATGAATAAAAGAATATAAAACTAGTTATGATAAAACAATAAAAAAGAATATAAAACTAAGAATGAAAAAGAATATAAAACTAATTATGATAAAACAATGAATAAAAAAATATAAAACTAGTTATGATAAAACAATGAATAAAAAGAATAAAACTAGTTATGATAAAACAATGAATAAAAAGAATATAAAACTAGTTATGATAAAGAAAAAATGATAAAATAAAAAGAATATAAAACTAGCTAATAAAACAAATAAAAAGAATATAAAACTAGTTATGATAAAAAATATAAAACTAGTTATGATAAAACAATGAATAAAAAGAATATAAAACTAGTTATGATAAAAGAATAAAAAAATGATAAACAATGAATAAATATAAAACTAGTTATGAAAAAATATAAAATGAATAAAAAAACAATAAATAAAAATGAATATAAAACAATGATAAAACAATGAATAAAAGAATATAAAACTAGTTATGATAAAAATAAAATGAATAAAACAAAATAAAAAAATAAAACTATGATGATAAAACAATGAATAAAAGAATATAAAACTAGTTATGATAAAAAAATGAATAAAAAATATAAAAACAATATGATAAAAGAAATATAAAACTAGTTACGATAAAACAATGAATAAAAGAATATAAAACTAGTTATGATAAACAATGAATAAAAGAATATAAAACTAGTTATGATAAAACAAATGATATAAAAAAAGATACAAAAAACAATAAAAAGAATATAAAACTAGTTATGATAAAACAATGAATAAAAAAGAATATAAAACTAGTTATGATAAAAAATGAATAAAAGAAATAAAAAGAATATAAAAAAATATAAAACTAGTTATGATAAAACAATGAATAAAAGAATATAAAACTAGTTATGATAAAACAATGAATAAAAAAGAATATAAAACTAGTTATGATAAAACAATGAATAAAAAGATAAAAGAATATAAAACTAATGATAAAACAATGAATAAAAAGATATAAAACTAGTTATGATAAAAAAGAATAAAAAGAATATAAAACTAATTATGATAAAAAACAATGAATAAAAGAATATAAAACTAGTTATGATAAAACAATGAATAAAAAAAATATAAAACTAGTTATGATAAAACAATGAATAAAAGAATATAAAACTAGTTATGATAAAACAATGAATAAAAGTTATGATAAAACAATATGATAAAAAAATATAAAACTAGTTATGATAAAACAATGAATAAAGAATATAAAACTAGTTATGATAAAACAATGAATATAAACAATGAATATAAAATATAAAACTGGTTATGATAAAACAATGAATAAAAAGAATATAAAACTAGTTTTGATAAAACAATGAATAAAAAATATAAAACTAATTACTTGATAAAACAATGAATAAAAAGAATATAAAACTAGTTATGATAAAACAATGAATAAAAAAGAATAAAAACTAGTTATGATAAAAAATATAAAACTAGTTTATGAAAACCAATGAATAAAGAATATAAAACTAGTTATGATAAAAATATAAAAAAGTTATATAAAATAATGAATAAAAAGAATATAAAAAACTAGTTATGATAAAAAAAAAATATAAAACTAGTTATGATAAAACAATGAATAAAAGAATATAAAAACTAGTTATGATAAAAACAATGAATAAAAGAAATATAAAACTAGTTTATAAAACAATGAATAAAAAATATAAAACTAGATTGTGATAAAACAATGAATAAAGAATATAAAACTAATTATGATAAAACAATGAATAAAAAGATATAAAACTACTTATGATAAAAATGAATATAAAACTAGTTATGATAAAAAATGAATAAAGAATATAAAAAACTAGTTATGATAAAACAATAATAAAAGAATAAAAACTAGTTATGATAAAACAATGAATAAAGAATATAAACTAGTTATGATAAAAGATAAAAGTTATGATAAAACAATGAATAAAAGAATATAACTAGTTATGATAAAATATAAAAACTAGTTATGATAAAACAATGAATAAAAAGAATATATAAATAAAGAATTAGTTATGATAAAACAATGAATAAAAGAATATAAAACTAGATTATAATAAAATATAAAACTAATTATGATAAAACAATGAATAAAACAATAATATAAACTAGTTATGATAAAACAATGAATAAAAGAATATATAAACTACTTATGATAAAAAGAATAAAACTAGTTATGATAAAACAATGAATAAAAGAATATAAAACTAGTTGATAAAAAATGAATAAAAGAATATATAAAACAAGATATGATAAAAAGAATATAAAACTAATTATGATAAAACAATGAATAAAGAATATAAAACTAGTTACATAAAACAATGAATGAATATAAAACAATGAATAAAAACAATATAAAATAAGTTATGATAAAACAATCAATAAAAAGAATATAAAACTAATTATGATAAAACAATGAATAAAGAATATAAAACTAGTTATGATAAAAAATATATAAACTAGTTATGATAAAACAATGAATAAAAAGAATATAAAAAGAATATAAAAAATTATAAAACTTATGATAAAACAATGGAATAAAAAATATCAAAACTATGTTAATAAAAGAATATAAAAAATAAAGAATATAAAATAATTTACTTAGTAAAAAAAGATATAAACTAGTTGATAAAACAATGAATAAAAGAATATAAAACTAGTTTGATAAAAAGAATATAAAACAGTTATGAATAAAAAGATATAAAACTAATTATGATAAAAACAATGAATATATAAAACTAATTATGATAAAACAATGAATAAAAAAGAATATAACACTAATTGTGATAAAACAATGAATAAAAAAGAATATAAAACTAGTTATGATAAAACAATGAATAAAAGAATATAAAAGAGCTGATAAAAGAATATAAAACTAGTTAAAACTTGATATAACACTAATAAAAACAATGAATAAAAGAATATAAAACTAGTTTGATAAAGAATATAAAACTAGTTATGATAAAACTATGTTAAAATAACAATAAAAATAAAAAAGAATATAAAACTAGTTATGATAAAACAATGAATAAAAAATATAAAACTAGTTATGATAAAAAAGAATATAAAACTAGTTGTGATAAAAAATATAAAAAGAATAACTAGTTATGATAAAACAATGAATAAAGAATATAAAACTAGTTATGATAAAACAATGAATGAATATAAAAAGATTATGATAAAAAGAAATAAAACTAGTTATTAAACAATGAATAAAACAATGATAAAACAATGAATAAAGAAATATAAAACTAGTTATGATAAAAAGAATATAAAACTAGTTATGATGAAACAATGAATAAAAGAATATAAAACTAGTTGTGATAAAAAAATATAAACTAATTGTGATAAAACAATGAATAAAAGAATATAAAACTTAGTTAAAAATAAAACAATGAATAAAAATATAAAATAAATAAAAATATAAAACTGAATAGTAAAAAATGAATAAAGAATAAAACTAGTTATGAATATAAAACAATGAATAAAAGAATATAAAACTAGTTATGATAAAAGATAACAACTAGTTATGATAAAACAATGAATAAAAAGAATATAAAACTAGTTGTGATAAAACAATGAATAAAGAATATAAAACTAGTTATGAATAAAGAATATAAAACTAGTTATGATAAAACAATGAATAAAAAATATAAAACTAGTTATGATAAAACAATGAAAAAAAGAATATAAAACTACTTATGATAAAAAATGAATATAAAACTAGTTGTGATAAAACAATGAATAAAAAGAATATAAAACTGAATTATGATAAAAAATGAATAAAAGATATAAAAAAAGAATATAGGCAAAATTACGATAAAACAATGAATAAAAAGAATATAAAAAACTAGTTATGATAAAACGTGAATAAAAGAATATAAAACTAGTTATGATAAAACAATGAATAAAACAATATAAAACTAGTTATGATAAAACAATGAATAAAAGAATATAAATATAAAACTGATAAAACAATGAATAATAAATATAAAACTAGTTATGATAAAAAATGAATAAAAAGAATATAAAACTAGTTATGATAAAACAATGAATAAAAGAATATAAAAACTAGATTTATGATAAAATATAAAACTGTTATGATAAAACAATGAATAAAGAATATCAAACTAGTTATGATAAAACAATGAATAAAAGAATATAAAACTAGTTATGATAAAACAATGAATAAAGAATATAAAACAGTTATGATAAAAAGAAATATAAAACTAGTTATGATAAAACAATGAATAAAAGAATATAAAACTAGTTATGATAGAATAAAACATTATGATAAAAAATGAATAATATATAAAACTAATTATGATAAAACAATGAATAAAAGAATATAAAAAACTAGTTATGATAAAAAATGAATAAAACTAGTTAAAAACAATGAATAAAAGAATATAAAACAATGAATAAAAGAATATAAAACTAGTTATGATAAAATAAAAACTAGTTATGATAAAAACAAGAATAAAATATAAAACTAGTTATGATAAAACAATGAATAAAAGAATATAAAACTAAAAAAAATATAAAAACTAGTTATGATAAAACAATGAATAAAAGAATATAAAACTAGTTATGAATAAAAGAATATAAAACTAATTATATTAAAAACAATGAATAAAAAATATAAAACTAGTTATGATAAAACAATGAATGAATATAAAATAAAGATAAAATATAAAAACTAGTTATGATAAAACAATGAATAAAAGAATATAAAACTAGTTATGATAAAACAATGAATAAAGAATATAAAACTAGTTATGAAAAAATATAAAACTAGTTATGATAAAAACAATGAATAAAGAATATAAAACTAGTTATGATAAAACAATGAATAAAAAATATAAAACTAGTTATGATAAAAAGAATAAAACCACTATGATAAAAACAATGAATAAAAGAATATAAAACTATTATGAATAAATAAAACTAGATGATAAAAAGAATATAAAACTAGTTATGATAAAACAATGAATAAAAGAATATAAAACTAGTTATGATAAACAATGAATAAAAGAATATAAAACTAGTTATGATAAAACAATGAATAAAAGAATATAAAACTAGTTATGATAAAACAATGAATAAAACTAGTTATGATAAAAATATAAAACTAATGAATAAAAAAGAATATAAAACTAGTTATGATAAAACAATGAATAAAAGAATATAAAACTAGTTATGATAAAATATAAAACTAGTTATGATAAAACAATGAATAAAAGAATATAAAACTAGTTATGATAGAACAATGAATAAAAGAATATAAAACTAGTTATGATAAAAGAATAAAAAACTAGTTATGATAAAAACAATGAATGAATAAAACTAAGATAAAATATAAAAACTAGTTATGATAAAACAATGAATAAAAGAATATAAAACTAGTTATGATAAAAAACAATGAATAAAAAGAATATAAAACTAGTTATGATAAAAAAATATAAAACTAGTTATGATAAAACAATGAATAAAAAGTAAATATAAAACTAGTTATGATAAAACAATGAATAATGAATAAAAAAAAATGAATAAAAGAATATAAAACTAATTATGATAAAAACAATGAATAAAAAGAATATAAACTAGTTATGATAAAAACAATGAATAAAAGAATATAAAACTAAGTTATGATAAAACAATGAATAAAAGAATATAAAAACTAGTTATGATAAAACAAAATAAAGAATATAAAACTAGTTATGATAAAACAATGAATGTTATAAAAAAACAATGAATAAAAATATAAAACAATTATGATAAAAACAATGAATAAAAAGGAATATAAAAACTAGTTATGATAAAACAATGAATAAAAGAAATATAAAACTAGTTATGATAAAAATAATATAAACTAGTTATGAGAAAAACAATGAATAAAAGAATATAAAACTAGTTATGATAGAACAATGAATAAAAAGAATATAAAACTATTTATGATAAAAAAATATAAAAACTAGTTATGATAAAAAACAATGAATAAAAAGAATATAAAAACTAGTTATGATAAAACAATGAATAAAAGAATATAAAAACTAGTTATGATAAAACAATGAATAAAAGAATGATAAAAACAATGAATGAAAAAATATAAAACTAGTTATGATAAAACAAATGAATAAAAAGAATATAAAACTATGATAAAAACATGATAAAGAATATAAAAACTAGTTATGATAAAAAAAAAAATAAGGATAAAAAAGAATAAAAGAAATATAAACTAGTTATGATAAAAACAAATGAATAAAAGAATATAAAACTAGTTATGATAAAATATAAAACACATACAAAACAATGAATAAAAGAATATAAAACTAGTTATGATAAAACAATGAATAAAAAGAATATAAAACTAGTTATGATAAAATAAAAAAACTAGTTATGATAAAACAATGAATAAAGAATATAAAACTAGTTGATAAAACAATGAATAAAAGAATAAAACTAATTATGATAAAACAATGAATAAAAAGAATGATAAAAATGAGTAAAAAGAATATAAAACAATGATATGAATAAAAGAATATAAAACTAATTACGATAAAAAATATAAAACAATTATGATAAACAATGAATAAAAAGAATATAAAACTAGTTATGATAGAACAATGAATAAAAAGAATATAAAACTACTTATGATAAAGAATATATAAAACTAGTTATAAAAATAATGAATAAAGAATATAAAAACTAGTTATGATAAAACAATGAATAAAAATATAAAACTAGTTGTAGTAAAAAATATAAAACTAATTATGATAAACCAATGAATAAAAAGAATATAAACTAGTTATGATAAAACAATAGCTAAAAAATTATAAAACTAGTTATGATAAAACAAACAATAAAAGAATATAAAACTAGTTATGATAAAAAATAAAACTAGTTATGATAAAACAATGAATAAAAAATATAAAACTAGTTTGATAAAACAATGAATTAAAAAAGAATATAAAACTAGTTGTGATAAAATATAAAACTAGTTACAGTTAAAACAATGAATAAAGAATATAAAACTAGTTATGATAAAACAATGAAATAAAACTAGTTATGATAAAATATAAAACTAGTTATGATAAAACAATAAAAGAATTGCTGATAAAACAATGAATAAAAAAATATAAAACTAGTTATGATAAAATATAAAACTAGTTAAAACAATGAATAAAAAGAATATAAACTAGTTATGATAGAACATAATAAAAAGAATATAAAACTAGTTATGATAAAAATGAATAAAAGAATATAAAACTGATATGATGAAACAATGAATAAAAGAATATAAAATATAAACTACTAGTTATGATAAAACAATGAAATAAAAAAGAATATAAAACTAAAAGAATATGATAAAAAATAAAAGAATAAGTTATGATAAAACAATGAATAAAAAGAATATAAAACTAGTTATGATAAAACAATGAATAAAGAATATAAAACTAGTTATGATAAAACAATGAATAAAAGAATATAAAAAACAATTATGATAAAAGAATATAAAACTAGTTATGATAAAACAATGAATAAAAAAATATAAAACTAGTTATGATAAACAATGAATAAAAAGAATATAAAAAACTAGTTATGATAAACAATGAATAAAAAGAATATAAAACTAGTTATGATAAAATAAAACAATGAATAAAAGAATATAAAAAACTAGTTATGAATAAAAAAGAATATAAAACTAGTTATGATAAAACAATGAATAAAAAAGAATATAAAACTAGTTATGATAAAAAAGAATATAAAACTAGTTATGATAAAACAATGAATAAAAGAATATAAAACTAGTTATGATAAAACAATGAATAAAAGAATATAAAACTAGTTATGATAAAATATAAAAAACAATGAATGAATAAAAGAATATAAAACTAGTTATGATAAAACAATGAATAAAAGAATATAAAACTAGTTATGATAAAAAACAATGAATAAAAAAAATAAAAAAAAACTAAAATTATGATAAAACAATGAATAAAAAGAATATAAAACTAGTTATGATAAAAAATATAAAAGTTATGATAAAAAAATGAATAAAAGAATATAAAAACTATGATAAAAACAATGAATAAAAGAATATAAAACTAGTTATGATAAAACAATGAATAAAAGAATATAAAACTAGTTATGATAAAACAATGAAAAAAATTATATAAAACTAATGAATAAAAATATAAAACTAGTTATGATAAAACAAGAATAAAATAAAAAAGAATATAAAACTATGTTATGATAAAACAATGAATAAAAGAATATAAAACTAGTTATGATAAAAAATGAATAAAACAATGAATAAAAAAGAATAAAACTAGTTATGATAAAAGAATATAAACTAATTATAGTAAACAATAAATAAAAATATAAAACTAATTCTTGGTAAAACAATAAAATAGCAAACTAGTTGTGATAAAACAATGAATAAAAAGAATATAAAACTAGTTGTGATAAAATATAAAACTAGTTGTGATAAAACAATGAATAAAAAGAATATAAAAACTAGTTGTGATAGAACAATGAATAAAAGAATATAAAACTACTTATGATAAAGAATATAAAACTAGATTGTAATCATATTGAATAAGAAAATATAAAACCTAGTTATGATAAAACAATGAATAAAACAATATAAAACTAGTTACATTAAAACAATGAATAAAAGAATAAATAAAATTAAAACAATGATGAAAATATAAAACAATGAATAAAATGAATAAAGAATATAAAACTAGTTAAGATAAAACAATGAATAAAAGAATATAAAACTAGTTGTGATAAAAGAATATAAAACTAGTTTATGAAAAAAATAAAGAAATAAAAAAATGATAAATAAAACTAGTTATGATAAAACAATGAATATAAAACTAATTATGATAAAACAATGAAAAAGAATATAAAAAAAATAATTGTAAAGAACAATGAATAAAAGAATATAAAACTAATTATGATAAAACAATGAATAAAAGAAATATAAAACTCATTTATGATAAACAATGAATAAAAAAGAATATAAAACTAGTTATGATAAACAATATAAAAAATTGAATAAAAAAATTATAATGAATATAAAACAATGATAAAACAAAATAAAGAATATCGACACAATATGATAAAACATGAATAAAAGAATAAAAACTAGTTATGATAAACAATAAAAAAAAGAATATAAAAATGAATAAAAGGTGATAAAACAATTTATGATAAAAGAATATAAAACTAGTTATGATAAATAATGAATAAAGAATATAAAACTAGTTTGATAAAACAGATAAAAGAATATAAAACTAGTTATGATAAAACAATGAATAAAAGAATATAAAACTAGTTGTGATAAACAATGAATAAAAATATAAAACTAGTTGACAAAACAATGAATAAAAAGAATAATAAACTAGTTATGATAAAAAGAATAAAAAAAAGAATATAAAACTAATTAAATAAAAGAATAAAAAAAGTAATTGTGATAAAAGAATGAATAAAAAATATAAAATAATGATAAAAAACAATGAATAAAAGAATATAAAACTAGATGATAAAACAAATGAATAAAAGAATATAAACCAATTATGATAAAAAATATAAAACTGAATAAAAGAATATAAAACTAGTTATGATAAAACAATGAATAAAAGAATATAAAACTAGTTATGATAAAAACAATGAATAAAAGAATATAAAACTAATTTATGATAAAACAATGAATAAAAGAATATAAAACTAATTATGATAAAACAATGAATAAAAAATATAAAACTAGTTATGATAAAAGAATATAAAACAATGAATAAAAGAATATAAAAACTAGTTATGATGATAAAAGAATATAAAACTAGTTATGATAAAACATATAAAATAAAAAAATATAAAACTAATTATGATAAAACAATGAATAAAAAAATATAAAACTAGTTATGATAAAACAATGATAAAGAATATAAAAAGTTAGTAAAACAATGAATAAAAAATATAAAACTAGTTATGATAAAACAATGAATAAAGAATAAAAAAAGATAAAACAATGAATAAAGAATATAAAACTAGATTTAAAGTAAAATATAAAACTAGTTGTGATAAAACAATGAATAAAAAAATATAAAACTAGTTGTGATAAAACAATGAATAAAAAAGAATAAAAAGAATATATAAAACTAGTTATGATAAAACAATGAATAAAAGAATATAAAACTAGTTAAGATAAAACAATGAATAAAAAGAATAAAACTAGTTGAGTAAAACAATGAATAAAAAGAATATAAAACTAGTTATGATAAACAATGAATAAAAAGAATATAAAACTCTTAGGATAAAAAATAAAAAAAGAATATAAAACAATAAAGAATATAAAACTAGTTACGATAAAACAATAAATAAAGAATATAAAACTAGTTGCGATAAAAAACAATGAATAAAAGAATATAAAACTGGTTACATGATAAAACAATGAATAAAAACAAAACTATATAAAAATATAAAAATAGATAAAACAATGAATAAAGAATATAAAACTAGTTATGATAAAACAATGAATAAAAGAATATAAAACTAGTTATGATAAACAATGAAAAAAAGAATTAAAACTAGTAAAACAATGAATAAAGAATATAAAACTATTTAGTGGAACAAAAACAATAAAAATAAAAAGAATATAAAACTAGTTATGATAAAACAATGAATAAAAGAATATAAAACTAGTTGTGATAAAACAATGAATAAAAATAAAAAAGAATATAAAACTAATTTATGATAAAACAATGAATAAAAGAATAACAAAACTAGTTATGATAAAACAATGAATAAAAAAAAACTAGTTATGATAAAACAATGAATAAAAAGAATATAAAACTAGTTATGATAAAACAATAAAAAAAGAATATAAAACAATGAATAAAAGATATAAAACTAATTATGACAAAACAATGAATAAAAGAATATAAAACTATTGGTAAACAATGAATAAAAAGAATATAAAACTGAATTTATAAATACTAGATTGTGATAAAACAATGAATAAAAGAATATAAAACTAGTTATGATAAAACAATGAATAAAGAATATAAAAACTAGTTATGATAAAAGAACTAATTTAAAAAGCAATGAATAAAAAGAATAAAACTAATTGTGATCAAAAGAATATAAAACTAGTTATGACAGTAAAACAATGAATAAAAAAGAACTATGATAAAACAATGAATAAAAGAATAAAAACTAGATTTATGATAAAATATAAAACTATTGTGATAAAACAATGAATAAAAGAACATAAAAACTGATAAAACAATGAATAAAAGAATAAAAACTAGTTATGATAAAATATAAAACTAATGAATAATAAAAAGAATATAAAAACTGATAAAACGATAAAAAAGAATATAAAACTAGTTATGATAAACAATGAATAAAAAGAATATAAAACTAATTATGTAAAACAATGAATAAATGAATAAAAAGAATATAAAAACTAGTTATGATAAAAACAATAAAAAATAAAAAGTTAATATAAACAATGAATAAAATATAAAACTACTTAAAAGAATATAAAACTAGTTATGATAAAACAATGAATAAAAGAATATAAAACTAACTATGATAAAACAATGAATAAAAATGAATATAAAAAATTATGATAAAAGAAGAATAAAAACTAATTATGATAAAACAATGAATAAAAAGAATATAAAACTAGTTTGATAAAAAAGAATAAAAAATATAAAACTAGTTATGATAAAACAATGAATAAAAAGAATATAAAACTAGTTAAAACAATGAATAAAAGAATATAAAACTAGTTATGATAAAATATAAACAGTTATATAAAACAATGAATAAAAAGAATATAAAACTAGTTAAAATGAATAAAATATAAAATGATAAAAAAGAATATATAAAACTAGTTATGATAAAACAATGAATAAAAGAATATAAAACTAGTTATGATAAAAAAAATATAAAACTAGTTATGATAAAACAACAATAAAAGAATATAAAAAAGAATATAAAACTAATTATGATAAAAAAACAATGAATAAAAAGAATATAAAACTAGTTGTGATAAAACAATGAATAAAGAATATAAAACTAGTTGTGATAAAAGAATATAAAAATATAAAATGGTTATGATAAAACAATAAAAAATGAAAAGAATATAAAACTAGTTATGATGGAACAATAAAAACAATGAATAAAAGAATATAAAACTAATTATGATAAAACAATGAATAAAAGATATAAAACTAGTTATGATAAAACAATGAATAAAAAATATAAAATAGATTATGATAAAAAATGAATAAAAAGAATAAACTATATGATAAAAATGAATAAAAGAATATAAAACTGGTTATGATAAAACAATGAATAAAAAAGAATATAAAACTAGTTATGATAAAACAATGCATAAAAGAATATAAAACTAGTTCAAAGATAAAACAATGAATATAAAAAGAATAAAATAAAACTAGTTATGAAAAAAGAATAAAATAAACTAGTTATGATAAAACAATGAATAAAAAGAATATAAAAACCAATTATGATAAAACAATGAATAAAAGAATATAAAACTAGTTATGATAAAACAATGAATAAAAGAATATAAAACTAGTTATGATAAAACAATATAAAACTAGTTATGATAAAAAAAATAAAATGAATAAAAAGAGTTATAATAAAACAATGAATAAAACAATATAAAACTAGTTATGCAAAACGTGAATAAAAAGAATATAACAATGATAAAACAATAAGAATATAAAACTAGTTGTGATAAAAAATGAATAAAAGAATATAAAACTAGTTGTGATAAAACAATGAATAAAAAAATATAAAAACTAGTTATAAACAATGAATAAAAGAATATAAAACTAGTTTATAAAACAATGATAAAATATAAAACTAATGATAAAACAATGAATAAAAAGAATAAAACTAAGTTGCCCAATAAAAAAAAAGAATATAAAAACTAGTTATGATAAAACAATGACGATAAAAAGAATAAACCAATGATAAAATATAAAACTAGAATAAAAGAATATAAAAAAAAAAAGTTATGATAAAACAATGAATAAAAGAATAAAACTAGTTATGTAAAAAAGAATAAAGAATATAAAACTAGTTATGATAAAACAATGAATAAAGAATATAAAACAATGAATAAAAAGAATATAAAAATAGTTGTAATTAAAACAATGAATAAAGAATATAAAAAACTAGTTATGATAAAACAATGAATAAAAAGAATATAAAACTAGTTATGATAAAACAATGAATAAAGAATAAAACTAGTGATAAAACAATGAATAAAAAGAATAAAACTGGTGCGTCAAAACAATGAATAAAAGAATATAAAACTGAATTGTGGCATTAAAACCGTGAATAAAAGAATATAAAATAGTTGTGATAAAATATAAAACTAGTTATGATAAAACAATGAATAAAAGAATATAAAACAGATTGCTTATGATAAAACAATGAATAAAAGAATATAAAACTAGTTATGATAAAACAATGAATAAAGAATATAAAACTAATTATGATAAAAAGAATATAAAAGTTAAATATAAAAACTAGCGATAAAAGAATGAATAAAAGAAATATAAAACTATATGATAGAAACAATGAATAAAAGAATATAAAACTAGAATATGATAAAACAATGAATAAAAATATAAAATTAGTTATGATAAAGAATATGTTCATAATTATGATAAAACAATGAATAAAAAGAATATAAAACTAGTTATGATAAAACAATAAAACAAATGAATAAAAATTTTGATAAAAAAGAATATAAAACTAGTTATGATAAAACAAGAAAAAAAATAATATAAAACTAAAAAGTTATGATATAAAACAATGAATAAAGAATATAAAAACTAGTTATGATAAAACAATGAATAAAAGAATATAAAACTAGTTATGATAAAAAGAAATATAAACTAGTTATGATAAAACAATGAATAAAAGAATATAAAACTAATTATGATAAAACAATGAATAAAAAGAATATAAAACTAGTTATGTACAAACAATAAAAACAAAGAAATGCCAAAATAAAGAATAAAACTAGTAAAACAATGATAAAAAAGAATATAAAACTAGTTAAAATGAATATAAAACAATGAATAAAGAATAAAAAATATAAAACTAATTTATGATAAAGAATATAAAACTAGTTATGATAAACAATGAATAAAAAGAATAAACTAGTTATGATAAAAGATATATAAACTAGTTATGATAAAACAATAAATAAAAGATTATAAAAGAAATATAAAACTGATAAAAAGAACAAAGATATAAAAACTAGTTATGATAAAAATATAAAACTATTATGAAAAAGCAATGGCTTAAAAGAATATAAAACTAGTTATGATAAAAATGAATAAAAGAATATAAAACTAGTTTATGAATAAAAACAATGTAAAACAATAGATAAAAAAGAATATATATAAAACTAGTTATGATAAAACAATGAATAAAAAGAATGATAAAACAATGAATAAAAAGAATATAAAACTAGTTAAATAAAATATAAAAAATATAAAACTAATTGGAAAACAATGAATAAAAAATATAAAACTAGTTATGATAAAAAATATAAAACTAGTTATGATAAAACAAAGCAAATGAATAAAAGAATATAAAACTAGTTATGATAAAAACAATATAAAACTAGTTATGATAAAACAATAATAAAAGATATAAAATAAATGATAAAGAAATATAAAACTAGTTATAAAACAATAAAAAGAATATAAAACTAATTATGATAAAACAATGAATAAAAGAATATAAAACTAGTTATGATAAAAAGAATATAAAACTAGATTGTGATAAAACAATGAATAAAAGAATATAAAACTGGTTATGATAAAACAATGAATAAAAAATATAAAAACAAGTTATGATAAAACAATAATAAAGAATATAAAACTAGTTATGATAAAAATATAAAAACTAGTTATGATAAAACAATAGATAAAAAATATATAAACTAATTATGATAAAACGTGAATATAAAACTAATTACTTGATGGGCAAACAATGAATAAAGAATATAAAGAGTTAGTTATGATAAAAGTAAATATAAAACTGGTATGATAAAACAATGAATAAAAGAATATAAAACTAGTTATGATAAAAAGAATATAAAACTAGTTATAGTAAACAATGAATAAAAAATATAAAACTAGTTATGATAAAAGAATATAAAAACTAATTATGATAAAACAATGAATAAAGAATATAAATAGTTATTAAAAAACAATAGACTAGTTAATATAAAACTAGTTATGATAAAACAATGAATAAAGAATATAAAACTAGTTATAAAAGAAATATAAAGAATGATCAAAACAATGAATAAAAGAATATAAAACAATAAATAACAAAAAAAATGATAAAACAATGAATAAAAATAAAAAACTATTTATGATAAAAAATAAAATATAAAAACTAGTTTATGATAAAAACAATGAATAAAAAGAATATAAAAACTAAGTTATGATAAAACAATGAATAAAGAATATAAAAACTAGTTATGATAAAACAATGAATAAAAAGAATATAAAACTTCAGTTATGATATAAAGAATAAAACAATGGAATGATAAACAATGAATAAAAATATAAAACTAGTTATGACAAAAAAATATATAAAACTAATTATGATAAAACAATGAATAAAGAATAAAAACTAGTTATGATAAAAGAATATAAAACTAATTATGATAAAACAATGAATAAAGAATATAAAAAACTAGTAATGATAAAACTAATGGGCAAAAGAATGAATAAAAAGAATATAAAACTAGTTATGATGAAACAATAAAAAAGAATATAAAAACTAGTTATGATAAAATATAAAATGAATAAAATAAAATATAAAACTAGTTATGATAAAACAATGAATAAAAAGAATATAAACTACTTATAAAAAGAATAAAACTAGTTATGATAAAACAATAAATAAAGATTATAAAACTAGTTATGATATGCAATGAATAAACAATATAAAACTAATTATGATAAAACCAATGAATAAAAAGAATATCAAACTAGTTATGATAAAACAATGAATAAAAAAAAGAATAAAAAATGAATAAAGTATAAAACAATTATGATAAAAATATAAAACTAGTTATGATAAAACAATGAATAAAAAAAATAAAACTAGTTATGATAAAAAGATAAAAATATAAAACTAGTTATGATAATAAAGTAATAAAAACTAGTTAAGTAAAAGAATATAAAACTAGTTATGATAAAACAATGAATAAAAGATATAAAACTAATTATATAAAACAATGAAAATAAAGAATTATTATAAAACAATGAATAAAAAGAATAAAACTAGTTATGATAAAACAATAGAATAAAAGAATATAAAACTAGTTATGATAAAACAATGAATAAAAGAATGTAAAACTATTTATGATAAAAGAATATAAAACTAGTTATGATAAAAAACAATGAATAAAAGAATATAAAACTAGTTATGATAAAACAATGAATAAAATAAAAACTAGTTATGATAAAACAATGAATAAAAAAATATAAAACTAGTTAGCAAATAAAACAATGAAAAAGAATAAAAACTAGTTATGATGAATATAAAAACAATGAATAAAATAAAAGAATGTAAATTTAGTTATAAAAAGAATATAAAACTAATTTATGATAAAACAATGAATAAAAAGAATATAAAAAACTAGTTATGATAAAACAATGAATAAAGAAATAAAACTAATTATGATAAAAACAATGAATGAAAAGAATATAAAACTAGTTATGATAAAACAAATGAATAAAAGATATAAAACTAATTATGATAAAACAATGAATAAAAGAAATATAAAACTAGTTTATGATAAAAAATATAAAAAGTTATATAAAACAATGAATAAAGAATATAAACTAGTTATGATAAAGAATAAAAAACTAGTTATGATAAAACAATGAATAAAAAGAATATAAAACTAGTTATGATAAAACAATGATAAAAGAATATAAAACTAGTTATGATAAAACAATAAAAGAAATATAAAAAGTTAATAAAATTATAAAACTAGTTATGATAAAAAAGAATAAAAAGAATAAAACTAGTTATGATAAAACAATAAAAGAATATAAAAAATTATATAAAACTAATTATGATAAAACAATGAATAAAAAGAATATAAAACTGGTTATGAAAAAACAATGAATAAAAAGAATATAAAACTAGATATGATAAAAAGAATATAAAACAATGATAAAAAAATGAATAAAAGAATAAAACTAGATTATGATAAAACAATGAATAAAAAATATAAAACTAGATTATGATAAAGAATATAAAAAAACTAGTTAAACAATATAAAACTAATTATGATAAAACAATGAATAATATAAAACTAGTTATAATAAAACAATGAATAAAAGAATATAAAACTAGTTATGATAAAACAATGAATAAAAAGAATATAAAACTAGTTATGATAAAACAATGAATAAAAAGAATATAAAACTAGTTATGATAAAACAATGAATAAAAGAATATAAAACTAAAAAACAATGAAATATAAAACTAGTTATGATGATAAAACAATGAATAAAAAGAATATAAAACTAGTTATGATAAAACAATGAATAAAGAATATAAAACTAGATTATGATAAAGAATAAAAACTAGTTTATGATAAAACAATAATAAAAGAATATAAAAATAAAAAGAATATAAAACTAGTTATGATAAAACAATGAATAAAGATATAAAATAGGATAAAAAATGAATATAAAACTAATTACGATAAAACAATAAAAAAGAATATGATAAAAACAATGAATAAAAAAATATAAAACTAATGATAAAACAATGAATAAAAAATATAAAACAATGAATAAAGAATATAAAACTAGTTATGATAAAACAATGAATAAAAAATAAAAACTAATTATGATAAAACAATGAATAAAAAATATAAAACTAGTTGATGAATATAAAAATGATTGTGATAAAAAGAATATAAAACTAGTTTATGATAAAACAATGAATAAAAAGAATATAAAAACTAATTATGATAAAAATATAACAAAACTAGTTATGATAAAACAATGATAAAACAATGAATAAAAAGAATATAAAACTAGTTGTTGAATAAAAGAATATAAAACAATGAATAAAATGAATATAAAACTGAATTGACAATGAATAAAAAAATGTTAATAAAAGAATATAAAACTAGTTATGATAAAACAATGAATAAAAGAATATAAAACTAGTTATGATAAAAAGAATATAAAACTAGTTATGATATAAAACAATGAATAAAAAAGAATATAAAACTAGTTATGATAAAACAATAAAGAATATAAAAAGAATATAAAACTAGTTATGATAAAGTTATGATAAAACAATGAATAAAAACTAATATAACACTAATAAAGAATATATAAAACAATGAATAAAAAGAATATAAAACTAGTTATGATAAAACAATGAATAAAGAATATAAAACTAGTTATGATAAAAAATGAATAAAACTAAATATAAAACAATGAATAAAAAATGAATATAAAACTGGTTGTGATAAAACAATGATAAAAGAATATAAAACTAGTTGTGATAAAACAATGAATAAAGAATATAAAACTAGTTATGATAAAAAATATAAAACTAGATTTATGATAAAACAATGAATAAAGAATATAAAACAATTTATGATAAAAATGAATAAAAAGAATATAAAACTAGTTATGATAAACAATATAATAACTAATATATAAAGAGCAATGAGCAAAGAATATAAAGGCAAATTTATGATAAAGATATAAAACTAATTATGATAAAACAATGAATAAAAAGAATATAAAACTAGTTATGATGAAACAATGAATAAAGAATATAAAACTAGTTATGATAAAACAATGAATAAAAAGAATATAAAACTAGTTATGAGTAAAACAATGAATAAGAATATAAACTAGTTATGATAAAGAAATAAAACTAGTTATGATAAAACAATAAATAAAGAATATAAAACTAGTTACATGAAGTAAAGAATATAAAACTAATTATATTAAAAATAATGAATAAAAGAATATAAAATTAAATTTAGGATAAAAGAATACAAAACTGAAGTTGATAAAACAATGAATAAAGTATAAAATCAGTTATGATAAAACAAATATACAAAACTAGTATGATAAAACAATGAATAAAAAGAATATAAAACTAGGCGATAAAACAATGATAAAAATATAAAAACTAGTTATGATAAAAAGTAATATTAAAAAAGAAATATAAAACTAGTTATGAAAAAACAATGAATAAAAAGAAATATAAAACTAGTTATGATAAAACAATGAACAAAGAATAAAAACTAGTTATGATAAACAAAGAAAGCAATATTGAATAAAAGAATATAAAACTAGTTATGATAAAACAATGAATAAAAGAAATGTAAAACTTTTATGATAAAAAAATAAAAACTAGTTATGATAAAACAATGAATAAAAGAATATAAAACTAGTTATGATAAAAAGAATATAAAAACTAGTTGTGATAAAACAATGAATAAAAAAAATGTAAAAGTATGTAAAATAATGAATAAAAGAATATAAAACTAGTTATGATAAAAACAATGAATAAAAAGAATATAAAAAGCTGATTGAAATGATAAAAAGAATATAAATTGGTATGATAAAATGAATAAAAGAATATAAAAAATTAGATAATGATAAAAAAAGAATAAATACAAAATTCTAATTATGATAAAAACAATGAATAAAAGAATATAAAACTGGTTATGATAAAACAATGAATAAAAGAATATAAAAAAAAATAAAATTAGAATAAATGAATATAAAACTAGTTGAATAAAATAAATATAAAATTAGTTATAGTAAAAAAAATGAATAAAGAATATAAAAAATTGATAAAACAATGAATAAAAAGAATATAAAACTAGTTATGAGTAAAACAATGAATAAAAGAATATAAAACTAGTTATATAAAAAATGAATAAAAAAGAATATAAAACTAAAGGTGATAAAATAAATGAATAAAAGAATATAAAACTAGTTGTATTAAAAGAATATAAAACTAAGAAGGATAAAACAATGAATAAAAAGAATATAAAACTAATTAGTGATAAAACAATGAATGTAAAAAGAAATATAAAACTAGTTATGAAGACAATGAAAAGAATATAAAACTAGTTATGATAAAAACAATGAATATAAAATAAAAAGAATATAAAAACTAGTTATGATAAAAAACAATGAATAAAAGAATATAAAACTAGTTATGATAAAAAGAATGAATAAAAATATAAAACTATGATAAAAACAATGAATAAAAAAGAATAAAAAACTAGATAAAAACAAATGAATAAAAGAAATGAAAAAAAGAAAAAAAAAATGAATAAAAGAATATAAAAACTAGTTATGATGAATAAAAGAATATAAAACTAGTTATGATAAAAACAATGAATAAAAGAATATAAAAATATAAAACAATGAATAAAAATATAAAACTAAATAAAAGAATATAAAACTAGTTATGATAAAAACAATGAATAAAAGAATATAAAACTAGTTGATAAAAGAATATAAAAACTAGTTATGATGAATAAAAGAATATGAAACTAATTATGAAAAAAATGAATAAAGAATATAAAAAAATATAAAACCAGTTACGATAAAACAACAAAAGAAAAAAGAATATAAAAACTAGTTATGATAAAACAATGAATAAAAAGAATATGATAAAACAATGAATAAAAGAAAAAACAATGAATAAAAAAGAATATAAAACTAGTTATGATAAAACAATGAATAAAAGAATATAAACTACTATGATAAAAACAATGAATAAAAGAAATAAAAACTAATTATGATAAAACAAATGAATAAAAAGAATATAAAACTATGATAAACAATGATAAAAAAATGAATAAAAAAAGAATATAAAACTAGTTATGATAAAAACAATGAATAAAAAGAATAAAAACTAGTGATAAAAGAATAAAACAATGAATAAAAGAATATAAAAACTAGTTGAATGATAAAACAATGAATAAAAGAATATAAAACTGAGTTATGATAAAAGAATAAAAATATAAAACTAGTTATGATAAAACAATGAATAAAAGAATATAAAACTAGTGAGAAAACAATGAATAAAAGAATATAAAACTAAAGTTATGAAAAACAAATGAATAAAAGAATATAAAACCATTATGATAAAACAAATGAATAAAAAAAAAGAATATAAAACTAATTATGATAAAACAATGAATAAAAGAATATAAAACTAGTTATGATAAAAACAATGAATAAATCAAACTAGTTATGATAAAAAAAATGAATAAAAAAGAATATAAAACTAATTATGATAAACAATGAATAAAAAGAATATAAAACTAGTTAAGATAAAACAATGAAAAAGAAATAAAACTAGTTATGATAAAAGAAATATAAACTAGTTGGCGATAAAAACAATGAATAAAAGAATAAAAAAGATGATAAAAACAAAAAAGAATATAAAACTATTATGATAAAAACAATGAATAAAAAGAATATAAACTAGTTATGATAAAAGAATATAAAACCATTAGGATAAACAATGAATAAAGAAAAACAATGAAGATAAAAGAATATAAAACTAATTATGATAAAACAATGAATAAAAAGAATATAAAACTAATTATGATAAAACAATGAATAAAAGAATATAAAACTAGTTATGATAAAAGAAATAAAATGAATATAAAAATATCGAATAAAAGAATATAAAAAGTTATGATAAAAACAATGAATAAAAGAATATAAAACTAGTTAGATAAAAACAATGAATAAAAAAGAATATAAAACTAGTTATGATAAAAGAAATGAATAAAAAAATAAAAAAATGAATAAAAAAAAATATAAAAACTAAGTTATGAAAACAATGAATAAAAGAATATAAAACTAGTTATGATAAAACAATGAATAAAAGAATATAAAACTTGATAAAAGATAAAAAATGATAAAAACAATGAAAAAGAATATAAACCATGATAAAAGAATATAAAACTAGTTATGATAAAAACAATGAATAAAAGAATATAAAAACAATTATGATAAACACAATGAATAAAAGAATAAAAAATATGAAAAACAATGAACAAAAGAATATAAAAAAGTTATGATAAAAGAATATAAAAACTAGTGATGATAAAAAAACAAATGAATAAAAAGAATATAAAACTAATTATGATAAAAACAATGAATAAAAAAGAATACAAAACTAGTTACGATAAAACAATGAATAAAAAAAATATAAAATAAAAGATAAAAGAATATAAAACTAGTTATGATAAAACAACAACAAAAGAATATAAAACTAAAATAAAGAATATAAACAATGAAAAAAAGAATATAAAAACTAGATAAACAAATGAATAAAAGATAAAAACAATGAATAAAAAAAGAATAAAACTAGTTATGATAAAAGAATATAAAACTAGTTATGAAAAAATGAATAAAAGAATATAAAACCAATTATGATAAAAACAAATTTGAATAAAAGAATATAAAAAAAAAAAAAAACAATGAATAAAAGAATATAAAATAAAAGGCGATAAAAGAATATAAAACTAGTGATAAAAAACAATGAATAAAAGAATATAAAAACTAGTTATGATAAAAACAATGAATAAAAAGAATATAAAACTAGTTATGATAAAACAATGAATAAAAGAATATAAAACTAGATAAAAGACAAAAATAAATGAATAAAAAGAATGATAAAAGAATACCAGAAAAAACAATGAATAAAAGAATATAAAACCAAGATGATAAAAAACAATGAATAAAAAGAATATAAAAAAGTTATGATAAAAGAATATAAACTAGTTATGATGAATAAAAAAGAATATAAAACTAGTTATGATAAAAGAATAAAAACAATGAATAAAAGAATATAAAACTACTATGGATAAAAAACAATGAATAAAAGAATATAAAACTAGTTATGATAAAAAAATAAATAAAAGAACATAAAACTAGTTATGATAAAAAACAATGAATAAAAGAATATAAAACTAGTTATGATAAAAAACAAATGAATAAAAGAATATAAAAAGTTATGATAAAAGAATATAAAAACTAGTTATGATAAAACAATAAATAAAACTAGATTATAAAAGGATAAAAAAGAATATAAAACTAGTTATGATAAAAACAATGAATAAAAAGATGCGATAAAACTAGTATGATGATAAAACAAGTTATGATAAAAAATGAATAAAAGAATATAAAACTAGTTATGATAAAAATGAATAAAAAAGAATAAAACTAATGATAAAACAATGAATAAAAGAATATAAACTAGTAATGATAAAAGAATAAAACAATGAATAAAAAGAATATAAAAATATAAAACTAGAATGATAAAACAATGATAAATAAAAGAATATAAAACTAGTTATGATAAAACAACAAAATGAAAAAAAGAATATAAAACAATGATAAAAGAATATAAAAAGAATGATAAAACAATGAATAAAAGAATAAAAACTAGTTATGATAAAAAGAATATAAAAGTTATGATAAAAAAAACAATGAAATAAAAGAATAAAAACAATGAATGATAAAAGAATATAAAAAACTAAAGAATATAAAACTGATAAAAACAATGAATAAAAGAATATAAAAAACTGAATAAAGTTATGATAAAAGAAATAAAAAACTAGTTATGATAAAACAATGAATAAAAAGAATATAAAACTAGTTATGATAAAAAATATAAACTAGTTATGATGATAAAAAAGAAAACAAATGAATAAAAAAAAAGAATATAAAAACTAGTAAACAATGATAAAAGAAAACAATGAATAAAAAAGAATATAAAAAACTAGTTATGATAAAACAATGAATAAAAAGAATATAAAACTAGTTATGATAAAAGAATATAAAACTAGTTATGACAAAAATGAATAAATAAAACTAATTATGATAAAACTGAAAAAGAATAAAAAGAATAAAAAATGACTAAAAGAATATAAACAAACGAATGAAAAAGAATATAAAAACTAGTTATGATAAAAACAAATGAATAAAAGAATAAAAGAATAAAAACTAGTTATGATAAAACAAATGAATAAAAGAATACAAAAACTAGTTATGATAAAAAGAATGAAAAAAAGAATATGAACTAAAAAACAATGAATAAAAAAAGAATATAAAAAGTTACGATAAAAGAATATAAACTAATTATGATAAAACAATGAATAAAAAGAAATAAAAACTAGTTATGATAAAAGAATATAAAACTAATTATGATAAAACAATGAATAAAAGAATATAAAACTAGTTATGATAAAAGATAAAACAATTATGATAAAAGAAATGAATAAAAAAATATAAAACTAGTTTGATAAAACAAATGAAAAAGAATATAAAACTAGTTATGATAAAACAATGAATAAAAAGAATATAAAACTAGTTATGATAAAACAATGAATAAAAGAATATAAACTAGTTATGATAAAACAATGAATAAAAGAATATAAAACTAGTTATGACAAAAGAATACAAAACAATGAATAAAAGAATATAAAACTAGTTATGATAAAAGAATATAAAACTAAATGATGAAAAACAATAAATAAAAAAGATTAAAAAACAATGATAAAAGAATATAAAAACTAATTATGATAAAAAACAATGAATAAAAAGAATATAAAAAACTAGTTATGATAAAAAAAGAATAAAAAGAATATAAAACTAGTTATGATAAAAACAATGAATAAAAGAATATAAAAACTAGTTATGATAAAAAGAATATAAAAACTAATATGAAAAAACAATGAATAAAAGAATAAAAAGCTATAAAAAAAATGAATAAAAAGAATAAAAAAACTAGTTATGATAAAAACAATGAATAAAAAGAATATAAAAAACTAGTTATGATAAAAAACAATGAATAAAAAAAGAATATAAAACTAGTTAAGATAAAAAGATAAAAACAAATGAATAAAAAGAATATAAAACTGGTTATGATAAAATAAACTAGTTAATAAAAAGAATAAAAAAGAATATAAAAAGTTATGATAAAAGAAATGAATAATGAATAAAAACAATGAATAAAAGAATATAAAACTAGTTATGATAAAACAATGAATAAAAGAATATAAAAAACTAAGTTATGATAAAAGAAATAAAAATAAAATGAATAAAAAAATGGATGATAAAAGATAAAACAATGAATAAAAAGAATATAAAAAGTTATGATAAAAGACAATGAATATGATAAAACAATGAATAAAAGAATATAAAACTAGTTATGAAAAAACAAATGAATAAAAAGAATATAAAATATGAAAAACAATGATGATAAAAGAATATAAAACTAGTTATGATAAAAACAATGAATAAAAAAGAATAAAAACTAGTTATGATGAAAAAAACAAAGAATAAAAAAAGATAAAATATAAAACTAGTTATGATAAACAAAAAAAACAAAATGAATGAAAAAGAATATAAAAACTAAGTTATGATAAAAACAATGAATAAAAGAATATAAAACTAATTATGATAAAACAAATGAATAAAAGAATATAAAACTAGTTATGACAAAAAAAAATAAAAGAATATAAAAACTAGTTATGATAAAACAATGAAAAAAGAATGCGATAAAAAATGAAGAATAAAAGAATATAAAACTAGTTATGATAAAACAATGAATAAAAAAGAATATAAAAAAATAAAAAAAACATGATAAAACAATGAAAAAAAAAAAAAAAAACTAGTTAAGATAAAAGAATATAAAAAAAATAAAACAATGAATAAAAGAATATAAAACTAGTTATGATAAAAACAATGAATAAAAAGAATATAAAAACTAGTTATGATAAAAAGAATATAAAAACTAGTTAATAAAAACAAAAATAAAAAGAATATAAAAAAGTTATGATAAAAATGAATAAAATTAATATGAAAAAAAGAATAAAAAATAAAAACTAGTTACGATAAAACAATGAATAAAAGAATATAAAATTAGTTATGATAAAAACAATGAATAAAATAATATAAATTAAGCAGTGATAAAACAATAATAAAAAGAATATAAAATATGATAAAATAATAATAAAAGAATATAAAATTAAATAGATAAAAACAATGAATAAAAGAATATAAAATTAGTTATGAGCAAATAAAGAATAAAAGAATATAAAATGAAGTTATGATAAAACAATGAATAAAAAGAATATAAAACTAGTTATGATAAAAAATGAAAAAAGAATATAAAAGATAAAACAATGAATAAAAGAATATAAAAACTAATTGATAAAAACAATGAATAAAAGAAAAAACTAATGATAAAACAAATGAATAAAAGAATATAAAACTAGTTATGACATAAAAACAATGAATAAAAGAATATAAAAAATTATGATAAAAACAAATGAATAAAAGAATATAAAACTAGTTATGATAAAAAACAATGAATAAAAGAATATAAAAAACTAGTTATGATAAAAAAAGAATAAAAGAATAAAAACTAGTTATGATAAAAACAATGAATAAAAGAATATAAAACTAGTTATGATAAAACAATGAATAAAAATATAAAACTAATTATGAAAAAAGAATAATAAAAGAATATAAAAACTAGTTGAAATAAAATGAATAAAAGAATATAAAAACTAGTTATGATAAAAAGAATAAAAGAATAAAACTAATTATGATAAAAAATGAATGAATAAAAAGATATGATAAAACAATAGTTACGATAAAAAAACAATGAATAAAAGAATATAAAACTAGTTACGAAAAAACAATGAACAAAAAGAATATAAAAACTAGTTATGAAAAAGATAAAAAACAATGAATAAAAGAATATAAAAACTACTATGATAAAAAATGAATAAAAGAATATAAAAACTAATTATGATAAAAAAGAATAAAAGAAAAACTAGTTATGATAAAAACAATGAATAAAAAAAGAATATAAACTAGTTATGATAAAAAACAATGAATAAAAGAATATAAAAACTAGTTATGATAAAACAATGAATAAAAGAATATAAAAAAAAAAACTAGTTATGATAAACAATGAATAAAAAGAATATAAAACTAGTTATGATAAAAGATATAAAACAATGAATAAAACAATGAATAAAAGAATATGAAAAAACAATGAAAAAAGAATATAAAACTAAAGTTATGACAAAAACAATGAATAAAAGAATATAAAACTAATTATGATAAAATAAATGAATAAAAAAAAAGAATATAAAACTAGTTATGATAAAACAATGAATAAAAAGAATATAAAAAACTAGATGATAAAAGACAATAAAAAACTAATTATGATAAAAAACAATGAATAAAAAAGAATATAAAAATGAATTATGATTAATGAATAAAAGAATATAAAAACTAGTTATGATAAAACAATGAATAAAGAATATAAAACTAGTTATGATAAAAGAATATAAAACTAGTTAAGATAAAACAATGAATAAAAAGAATATAAAACTAATTATGATAAAAAAATGAATAAGAATATAAAACTAGTTATGATAAAAACAATGAATAAAAAGAATAAAAACTAGTTATGATAAAAGAAAACAAAACTAATTATAAAAAAAATGAATAAAAGAAATAAAAAATTATGATAAAACAATGAATAAAAGAATATAAAAACTAGTTATGATAAAAAAACAATGAATAAAGATAAAAGAATATAAAACCAAGTTATGATAAAATGAATATAAAAAATGATAAAAAATCGAATAAAAGAATATAAAACTAGTTATGATAAAAACAAATGAACAAAAGAATATAAAACTAGTTATGATAAAAACAATGAATAAAAGAATATAAAACTAGTTATGATAAAAAAGAATAAAGAATAAAACTAGTTATGATAAAAACAATGAATAAAAGAATAATAAAACTAATTATGATAAAACAATGAATAAAAGAATATAAAACTAGTTATGATAAAACAATGAATAAAAAAGAATATAAAAACTAGATAAAAGAATATAAAACTAAATGAATGAAAAAGAATATAAAACTAGTTATGATAAAAATATAAAACTAGTTATGATAAAACAAAGAATAAAATAAACACTAATTATGATAAAACAAAATGAATAAAAAGAATATAAAACTAGTTATGATAAAACAATGAATAAAAGAATAAAAACTAGTTATGATAAAAGAATATAAAACTAGTTATGATAAAAAAACAAATGAATAAAAAAGAATATAAAACTAATTATGATAAAACAAATGAATAAAAAATATGATAAAAACAATGAAAAAGAATATAAAACTAATTATGATAAAAGAATAAAAAAATAAAAAAACAAAACTGATAAAACAATGAATAAAAGAATATAAACTATGATAAAAACAATGAAAAGAATATAAAAACTAGTTATGAAAAAACAATGAATAAAAGAATATAAAACTAATTATGATAAAACAATGAATAAAAGAATATAAAACTAGTTATGATAAAAAAATGAATGAAAGAAAAGAATAAAAAATAAAACAATGATAAAAGAATATAAAACTAGTGATAAAAACAAATGAATAAAAGAATATAAAAAATTATGATAAAACAATGAATAAAAGAAATAAAAAACTATTATGATAAAACAATGAATAAAAGAATATAAAACTAGTTATGATAAAAGAATATAAAACTAGTTATGATAAAACAATGAATAAAGAATATAAAAAACTAGTTATGATAAAAGAATATAAAAAAGAATATAAAATGAATAAAGAATATAAAAAAAATGAATGATAAAAGAATATAAAAATTATGATTATGATTATAAAACTAGTTATGATAAAAGAAATAAAATAAAAGTTATGAATAAAAAGAATATGATGGAAAAAAGAATATAAAAATGAATAAAAAAAAGAATATAAAACTAGTTATGATAAAACAATGAATATAAAAAGTTATGATAAAAAAACAAAAGAATATAAACAATGAATAAAAGAATATAAAACTAGTTATGATAAAACAATGAATAAAAGAATATAAAAACTAGTTATGATAAAAGAATATAAAACTAGTTATGATAAAAACAATGAATAAAAAAGAATAAAAACAATGATGATAAAAGAATATAAAACTCACTATGATAAAAAACAATGAATAAAAGAATATAAAACAAAAAAAATGATAAAAGAATATAAAAAACTAGTTATGATAAAAAATGAATAAAAAAATAAAAAATGATAAAAAATATAAAACTAGTTATGATAAAACAATGAATAAAAGAATATAAAACTAGTTATGATAAAAGAATAAAAGAATATAAAACTAGTTATGATAAAAACAAAAAAGAATATAAAACAAGTTAAAATAAAAGAATATAAAAAGTTATGATAAAAAACAAATGAATAAAAAGAATATAAAACTAATTATGATGAAAACAATGAATAAAAAAGAATATAAAACTAAATGATAAAAAGAATATAAAAGAATGATAAAAAAAAAAAATAAATAAAAGAATAAAAAACAGTGAATAAAAGAATATAAAAACTAAGTTATGATAAAAAATGAATAAAAAGAATATAAAAACTAGTTATGATAAAAAGAATGAATAAAAGAATATAAAACAATGAATAAAAGAATATAAAAAATGAATAAAAAGAATAAAAATTAAAGTTATGATAAAACAAATGAATAAAAGAATATAAAACTAGTTAAAAACATGATAAAAAGAATATAAAACTAGATGATAAAACAATGAATAAAAGAATATAAAACTAGTTATGATAAAAGAATATAAAACTAGTTATGATAAAAACAATGAATAAAAGAATATAAAAAACTAGTTATGAAAAAAGAATGAATAAAAAATAGTTAAACAAAACAAAAAAACAATGAATAAAAGAATATAAAACAAATGAATAAAAAGAATATAAACTGAACGATAAAACAATGAATAAAAAGAATAAAAAAAGTTATGATAAAAGAATATAAAAACTAATTATGATAAACAATGAATAAAAAAAAGAATATAAAAACAAATGATAAAAATATAAATAATTATGATAAAAACAATGATAAAAAGAAAATAAAATGATGATAAAAGAATATAAAACTAGTTATGATAAAACAATGAATAAAAGAATATAAAACTAATTATGATAAAAGAATATAAAAAGTTATGATAAAACAAATGAATAAAAGAATATAAAACTAGTTATGATAAAACAAATGAATAAAATATAAAAAATGATACAAAACAATGAATAAAAGAAAAAAACTAGTTATGATAAAAGAATATAAAACTAGTTATGATAAAACAATGAAAAAAGAATATAAAACTAGTTAAAAAACTAATTATGATAAAACAATGAAAAAAGAATATAAAACTAGTTACAGAAAAAGAATATAAAACTAGTTATGATAAAAACAATGAATAAAAAGAATATAAAAACTAGTTATGATAAAAGAATATAAAACCAATTATGATAAAACAATGAATAAAAGAATATAAAAACTAATAAAATAAAAGAAATATAAAAACTAGTTATGATAAAACAATGAATAAAAAGAATATAAAACTAGTTATGATAAAACAATGAATAAAAAGAATATAAACTAGTTATGATAAAACAATGAATAAAAGAATATAAAAACTGGTTATGATAAAACAATGAATAAAAGAATATAAAAACTAATTATGATAAAAAATGAATAAAAGAATAAAAAAGAATAAAAGAATAAAAAACTAGTTATGATAAAAACAATGAATAAAAGAAATAAAAAACTAGTTATGAATAAAAGAATATAAAACTAGTTATGATAAAAAACAATGAATAAAAAAAGAATAAAACTAGTTATGATAAAAAGAATATAGTTATGATAAAAAAATGAATAAAAAGAATATAAAAAACTGAAGTGATAAAATGATAAAAGAAATTAAAACTAGTTATGATAAAAAACAATGAAAAAAGAATATAAAAATATGATAAAAGAATATAAAACTAGTTATGATAAAAAAATGAATAAAAAGAATATAAAAAATTATGATAAAACAATGAATAAAAAAAGAATATAAAACAATTAAGAAAAAAAACAATGAATAAAAGAATATAAAACTAGTTATGATAAAACAATGAATAAAAAGAATATAAAACTAGTTATGATAAACAATGAATAAAAGAATACAAAATAGTTATGATAAAAGAATATAAAACGAAGTTATGATAAAAACAATGAATAAAAGAATATAAAACTAGTTATGATAAAAAAATGAATAAAAGAATATAAAACTAGTTATGAAAAACAATGAATAAAAAAGAATATAAAAACTAGTTATGATAAAAAACAAAGAATAAAAGAATATAAAACTAGTTATGATAAAACAATGAATAAAGAATAAAAACTAGTTATGATAAAAGAATATAAAAAAAGAATAAACAAAAAAAAGAATAAAAAAATAAAAAAAACAATATGATAAAAAATGAATAAAAAGAAAAAAAACTAGTTATGATAAAAAAATGAATAAAAGAAAAAAACTAGTTATGATAAAAAAATGAATAAAAGAATATAAAACTAGTTATGATAAAAGAATATAAAACAATGATAAAACAATGAATAAAAGAATATAAAACTAGTTATGATAAAAGAAATAAAATAGAATAAAAAAGAATATAAAACTAGTTATGATAAAAACAATGAATAAAAGAAATATAAAAAAACAATGAATAAAAAAAGAATATAAAACTAGTTATGATAAAACAATGAATAAAAGAATATAAAACTAGTTATGATAAAACAATGAATAAAAGAAATAAAAAACAAAAGATATGATAAAAGAATATAAAACTAGTTATGATAAAACAATGAATAAAAGAATATAAAACTAGATATGATAAAAAAGAATAAAAGAATAAAAACTAGTTATGATAAAACAATGAATAAAAGAATATAAAACTAGTTATGATAAAAAAACAATGAAAAAAAGAATATAAAACTAATTATGATAAAACAAATGAATAAAAGAATATAAAAAGAATAAAAATAAAAAGAATATAAAACTAGTTATGATAAAACAATGAATAAAAAGAATATAAAACTAGTTATGATAAAACAATGAATAAAAGAATATAAAACTAGTTATGATAAAAAATGAATAAATGTTAATTAAAAACTAGTTAGCGATAAAAACAAAATAAAAGAAATAAAAAGATAAAACAATGAATAAAAATATAAAAGTTAAAAAACAAATGAATAAAAGAAAAAAAATAGTTATGATAAAACAGAATGAATAAAAACTAGTTTGATGATAAAAGAAATAAACTAGTTATGATAAAACAATGAATAAAAGAATATAAAAATTAGTTATGATAAAAGAATATAAAACTAGTTATGATAAAACAATGAATAAAAGAATATAAAACTAATTATGATAAAACAATGAATAAAAGAATATAAAACTAGTTATGATAAAACAATGAATAAAAGAATATAAAACTAGTTATGATAAAAGAATATAAAACTAGTTATGATAAAAACAATGAATAAAAAAGAATATAAAACTAGTTATGATAAAAGAATGAATAAAACTAGTTATGAAAAACAATGAATAAAAGAAATAAAATAAAACAATGAATAAAAAGAATATAAAACAATGAATAAAAGAATATAAAACTAGTTATGATAAAAACAATGAATAAAAGAATATAAAACTAGTTATGCGATAAAAAAGAATATAAAACTAGTTATGATAAAAAACAATGAATAAAAAAAAGAATATAAAACTAATTATGATAAAAGAATGAATAAAAGAATATAAAACTAGTTATGATAAAAATGAATAAAAGAATAAAACTAGTTATGATAAAAACAATGAATAAAAGAATATAAAACATGATAAAAAATGAAAAAGAATATAAAAATATGATAAACAAATGAATAAAAAGAATAAAAAAATGAATAAAAAGAATATAAAACTAGTTATGATAAAAAACAATGAATAAAAGAATATAAAACCAGTTATGATAAAACAATGAATAAAAGAATAAAAAATGATAAAATAAATGAATAAAAAAAATAGTTATGATAAAAGAATATAAAACTAGTTATGATAAAAAACAATGAATAAAAAGAATATAACAAAATGATAAAAACAAATGAATAAAAGAATATAAAAACTAGTTGGTGATAAAAAAAATGAATAAAAAATATAGTTATGATAAAATGAATAAAAAGAATATAAAAGCTATGATAAAACAATGAATAAAAGAATATAAAAACTATGATAAAAACAAATGAATAAAAGATAAAACTAGTTATGATAAATGAATGAATAAAAGAATATAAAAACTAGTTATGATAAAACAATGAATAAAAGAATATAAAAAAATGATAAAACAATGAATAAAAGAATATAAAAACTACTTATGACAAAACAATGAATAAAAAAAGAATATAAAACTGGTTAGATAAATGATAAAAGAATATAAAATGAAAAAAATGAATAAAAAAATATAAACTAATTATGATAAACAATGAATAAAAAAAGAATATAAAAACTAGTTATGATAAAAACAATGAATAAAAGAATATAAAACTAGTTATGATAAAACAAATGAATAAAAGAATATAAAACTAATTATGATAAAAACAATGAAAAAGAATATAAAAACTATTAAAACAATGAATAAAAAGAATATAACAATGATGATAAAAGAATGAATAAAAGAATATAATGATAATGAATAAAAAGAATAAAAAAGATATGAAAACAAATGAATAAAAGAATATAAAACTAGTTATGATAAAAATGAATAAAAAGAATATAAAACAGTTATGATAAAAGAATATAAAAGTTATGATAAAACAATGAATAAAAAAGAATATAAAAATTAATTATGATAAAAAAAGAATAAAAAATATAGTTATGCGAAAACAATGAATAAAAGAATATAAAACTAGTTATGATAAAAAGAATATAAAATTAGTTATGATAAACAAAAAAAAAGAATACAAAAAATATAAAAAGAATATAAAACTATGATAAAAAATGAATATAAAACTAGTTAAGATATATGATAAAAAATGAATAAAAAGAATGATAAAAAAGAATATAAAACTAATTATGATAAAAACAATGAATAAAAAGAATATAAAACTAGTTATGATAAAAGAAGAATATGATAAAACAATGTAAAATGATATAAAAAACAATGAATAAAAGAATATAAAATAAGTTATGATAAAACAATGAATAAAAGAGAATAAAAACTAATGATAAAAGAATAAAAGAATAAAAATTATGATAAACAACAATAAAAAAAGAATATAAAACTAGTTATGATAAAAAAAACAATGAATAAAAATGAATAAAAAAATATAAAACTAGTTATGATAAAAAAGAATAAAAAAGAAATATGATAAAAAAACAAAAGAATAAAAAATAAAACTAGTTATGATAAAAGAATATAAAAAGATGATAAAACAATGAATAAAAAGAATATAAAACTAGTTGAGATAAAAAAGAATAAAAAATATAAAACTATGATAAAACAATGAATAAAAGAATATAAAACTAGTTATGATAAAACAATGAATAAAAGAATATAAAAAGTTGATAAAAGAAATGAATAAAAGAATATAAAACTGGTAAAATGATAAAACAATGAATAAAAGAATATAAAACTAGTTATGATAAAAAATGAAAAGAAATAAAACTAGTTATGATAAAACAAAATAAAACTGTTATGATAAAACAATGAATAAAAGAATATAAAACTATATGATAAAAACAATGAATAAAAAAGAATATAAAAAACTAGTTATGATAAAACAAATGAATAAAAGAATATAAAACTAGTTATGATAAAAACAATGAATAAAAGAATATAAAACTAGTTATGATAAAAAATAAAAATGAATAAAAGAATATAAAACTAGTTATGATAAAAAGAATATAAAAGAATATAAAAGAATAAAAAAACTAGTGAATAAAAGAATATAAAACTAGTTATGATAAAAATGAATAAAAGAATATAAAAAAAAGATAAAACAATGAATAAAAAGAATATAAAACAAGTTATGACAAAACAATGAATAAAAGAATATAAAATGATGATAAAAAAGAATATAAAACTAGTTATGAAAAAAACAATGAATAAAAGAATATAAAAACTATGATAAAACAATGATAAAAAGAATATAAAACAATGAAAAAAACAATGAATAAAAGAATATAAAACTAGTTATGATAAAACAATGAATAAAAGAAATAAAAACTAGAATGATAAAAGAATATAAAACTAGTTATGATAAAAACAATGAAAAAGAATATAAAAACTAAAAGATAAAGAATATAAAACTAGTTATGATAAAACAATGAATAAAAGAATATAAAACTAGTAATGATAAAAAACAATGAATAAAAGAATATAAAACTAGTTATGATAAAACAATGAATAAAAGAATATAAAAATGATAAAAACAATGAATAAAAGAATATAAAACTAGTTATGATAAAAAAAAAATAAAAGAAAAACAAAAATAAAAATATATGAAAACAAATGAATAAAAGAATATAAAACTAGTTATGATAAAACAAATGAATAAAAAGAAGATAAAACTATAAATAAAATGAATAAAAAGAATAAAAGAGTTATGATAAAAAAATGAATAAAAGAATATAAAACTAGTTATGATAAAACAATGAATAAAAAAGAATATAAAACTAGTTATGATAAAACAATGAATAAAAGAATAAAACTAGTTATGATAAAAACAAATGAATAAAAGAATATAAAACTAGTTATGATAAAAAATGAATAAAAATGAATAAAAAATAAATAAAAGAATAAAAAGAATAAATAAATAAAAAATATGATAAAACAACAATAAATGATAAAACAATGAATAAAAGAATATAAAACTAGTTATGATAAAAACAATGGCAAAATGAATAAAAGTTAAATAAAAGAATATAAAACAATGAATAAAAAGAATATAAAACTAGTTATGATAAAACAATGAATAAAAAGAAGATAAAATGATAAACAATGAATAAAGAATATAAAAGAAGTTATGATAAAAAATAAAAATGATAAAACAATGAATAAAAGAAATAAAACTGAAGTATGATAAAAACAATGAATAAAAGAATATAAAAACTAGTTATGATAAAAAATGAATAAAAGAATATAAAACTAATGAAGCAAATGAATAATAAAAGAAATAAAAATGTTATGAAAACAAATGAAAAAAGAATATAAAACTAGTTATGATAAAAAACAATGAATAAAAATATAAACTAGCTATGATAAAACAATGAACATGAATAAAAACAATGAAAAAAATGAATAAAATATAAAAAATATATAAAAGAATATAAAAACTAAGATAAAAAACAATGAATAAAGAATATAAAAAGATGATAAAAGAATATAAAATTAGCGCTATGATAAAACAATGAATAAAAGAATATGAAACTAATTAATAAAAAAGAATAAAAAGAAATAAAACTAGATATGACAATAAAAAAAGGTTACGATAAAACAATGAAAAAAGAATATAAACTAGTTATTGATAAAAACAAATGAATAAAAGAATAAAAGAGTTATAAAACAAAAATGAATAAAAGAATATAAAACTAGTTATGATAAACAATGAATAAAAAGAAAGTAAAAATATGATAAACAATGAATAAAAAGAATATAAAAACTAATTATGATAAAAGAATGAATAAAAATATAAAACTTTTATGATAAAAATGAATAAAAGAACATCAAACTAGTTATGATAAAAGAAGAATAAAAAAGAATATAAAAATAAAACAAATGAATAAAAAGAATATAAAAAACTAGTTATGATAAAAACAATGAATAAAAGAATATAAAATTAGTTATGATAAAATAATGAATAAAGAATATAAAACCATGATAAAAGAACATAAAACTAGTTATGATAAAACAATGAAAAAGAATAAAACTACTATGATAAAAACAATGAAATAAAAGAATATAAAAAGTTAAGATAAAACAAAATAAAAAGAATTATAAAAAATAATGATGTTAATTATAAAAGAATATAAAAAGAATATAAAAATAATAAAACAATAAAAGAATATAAAACTAGCTATGATAAAACAATGAATAAAAAAGATAAAATATAAAAAAACTAGGAGATAAAACAATGAATGAATAAAAGAATATAAAAACTAGTTATGATAAAATGTACGAATGATAAAAGAATATAAAAGAATATAAAAAATTAAAAAACAATGAATAAACTAATATAAAAACTAATTATGATAAAACAAAAAAAGAATATAAACTAATGATAAAAACAATGAATAAAAGAATATAAAATTATGATAAACAGTTATGATAAAACAATGAATAAAAAATATAAAACTAATAGATAAAATAATGAATAAAAAAGAATATAAAAATAGTTATGATAAAATTAAATGATAAGAAATGAATAAAAAAGAATATAAAACTAGTTATGATAAAACAATGAAAAGAATATAAAAACTAATTATGATAAAACAAATGAATAAAAAGAATATAAAACTAGTTAGATAAAACAATGAATGAATAAAAAAGTTATGATAAAAGAATACAAAACTAGTTATGATAAAACAAATGAATAAAGAATAAAAAAGAATATAAAAATATGATAAAAACAATGAAAAAGAATAAAAAACTAATTATGATGAATAAAAAGAAAAAACTAGTTACATAAAACAATGAATAAAAGAATATAAACTAAAGTGATAAAAGAATATAAAACTAGAAGATAAAAAACAATGAATAAAAAATTAAAACTAATTATGATAAACAATGAATAAAATATAAAACTAGTTATGATAAAAAAATGAATGAATAAAATTGAAATGATAAAAGAATATAAACTAGCTATGATAAAACAAATGAATAAAAGAATATAAACCAATTATGAAAAACAAATGAATAAAAGAATATAAAAAACGAAGATGAAAACAATGAATAAAAGAATATAAAAACAGTTATGATATAAAAGAATTATGATAAAACAATGAATAAAAAAGAATATAAAACTAATTATGATAAAACAATGAATAAAAGAATAAAAAATGAATAAGAATATAAAAGTTATGATAAAAGAATAAAAACTAGTTAAGGATAAAAAACAATGAATAAAAGAATATAAAACTAATTATGATAAAAACAATGAATAAAAGTTAGTTATGATAAAACAAATGAATAAAAGAATATTAATATGATAAATTCAGTTATGATAAAAAAAGAATATAAAACTAGTTATGATAAAAGAATATAAAACTAGAATGATAAAACAAACTAAAACTAGTTATGATAAAAGAATATAAAACTAGTTATGATAAACAAAACAATGAATAAAAGAATGATAAAAAACATAACTAATGATAAAAGAATATAAAAACTAGTTACAAAAAAAATGAATAAAAATATAAAACTAGTTAATATAAAACAACAACAAAAGAATATAAAACTAGTTATGATAAAACAATGAATAAAAGAATATAAAATAGCGATAAAAGAAAAAAAATGATAAAAACAAATGAACAAAAGAATATAAAACTAGTTATGATAAAAGAATATAAAAACTAGTTATGATAAAAACAAATGAATAAAAGAATATAAAACTAGTTATGATAAAAGAATATATAAAAAACAATGTTAAATGAATAAAGAATATAAAACTAGTTATGATAAAAGAATAAAACTAGTTAAGATAAAAAAGAATAAAAAATATAAAATGATAAAAGAATATAAAACCAATTATGATAAAACAATGAATAAAAAATAAAACTAATGATAAACAATGAATAAAAAGAATTAGTTATGATAAAACAACTAGATGATAAAAGAAATATAAAAAATGATAAAACAACGAATAAAAGAATATAAAACTAGTTATGATAAAAGAAAAAAAATAGAATAAAACAATGAATAAAAGAATAAAAGTTATGATAAAAGAATATAAAACCAATTATGATGAATAAAAGAATATAAAACTAGTTATGATAAAAGAATATAAACTGATAAAGAAATGAATAAATGATAAACAATGAATAAAAAAAACTATTATGTAAAAACAAATGAATAAAAAATATAAAATAGTTATGATAAAAACAATGAAATAAAAAGATAAAAGAATATAAAAGTTATGATAAAACAATAAATAAAAAGATTAAAACAATGAAAGAATATAAAAAGATAAAACAAATATAAAAAAACTAGTTAAGATAAACAAATGAATAAAAGAACAAAATAAAACAAATGAATAAAAGAATATAAAACAATGAATAAAAAGAATATAAACTAAGGCGATAAAACAATGAATAAAAGAATATAAAACTAGTTATGATAAAAGAAAAAAACTAAATGATAAAACAATGAATAAAGAATATAAAACAATGAATAAAAAATGAATAAAAAGAATAAAAACTAGTTTATAAAAGAATATAAACCAATTATGATAAAACAATGAATAAAAAGAATATAAAACTAGTTATGATAAAACAAATATGAAAAAAGAATGAATAAAGAATATAAAACTTGAAGGTGATAAAACAAATGAATAAAAGAATATAAAAATGAAGAATATAAACTAGTTATGATAAAACAATAAATAAAAATTGCAAAAATGATGATAAAAAAGAATATAAACTACCCGAGTTAAATGATAAAAAACATAAAATGAATGATAAAAGAATATAAAACTAGTTATGATAAACAATGAATAAAAGAATAAAAATGAATAAAGAATATAAAACTAATTATGGATAAAAAATATATGATAAAAAAATAAAAGAATAAAACAGTTATGATAAAACAATGAATAAAGAATAAAAACAATGAATGAAAAAGAATATAAAACTAGTTATGATAAAAAACAAATGAATAAAAGAATATAAAACTGGCTATGATAAAACAAATGAATAAAAGAATATAAAAAGTTATGATAAACAAATGAATAAAAGAATAAAACTAGTTAAAAAAGAAATAATAAAACAATGAATAAAGAATATAAAACTAGTTATGATAAAACAATGATCAAAAGAATATAAAAGTAGTGATGATAAAAGAATATAAAACTAGTTATGATAAACAATGATAAAAAAAATACGAATAAAAGAATATAAAAAGTTATGATAAAACAATGAATAAAAGAATAAAACTAGATATGATAAAACAATGAATAAAAGAATATAAAAAATTATGATAAAACAATGAATAAAAGAATATAAAACTTAATGATAAAACAATGAATAAAAGAATATAAACTAGCTATGATAAAAACAATGAATAAAGAATATAAAACTAGTTATGACAAAGAATATAAAACTAGTTATGATAAACAATGAATAAAGAGAATATAAAACTAGTTGATAAAAAGAATATAAACTAGTTATGATAAAACAATGAAATGAAACAAGTTATGATAAACAAATGAATGATAAAACTAGTTATGATAAAACAAATGAATAGGCAAATATAAAACAAAAATATAAAATAGCGCCGTACAAAACAAAGAATAAAAGAATATAAAAACCTGGCGATAAAACAATGAACAATATAAAACTAGCAATGATAAAAAAATGAATAAAAGAATATAAAATAAGGAAAACAATGAATAAAAGAATATAAAAACTAGTTATGATAAAATGATAAACCAGTTATGACAAAAAATGATAAAAGTAATGATAAAAGAATATAAAAATGATAAAACAAAACAAAAGAACATAAAATCCAATGATGATAAAAGAATTAAAACTAGTTAAGGATAAGACATGAATAAAAGAATATAAAAAAGTAATGACAAAAAAATTGAATAAAAGAATATAAACTAATGATAAAACAATGAATAAAAGCTAGACAGTTATGATAAAACAAATGAAAAAAGAATACAAAACTAGTTACATAAAAAAATGAAAAAAAGAATGTAAAACATATGATAAGAATATAAAACTAGTTACGATAAAACAAAAGATCAAAAGAAAATAAAACTAGCAATGATAAAACAAATGAAAAAAAGAATATAAAACTAGTTATGATAAAAAAATGAATAAACATAAAAATAAAAAAAGTAATGATAAAACAACGAATAAAAAATATAATAAAAATATAAACAAATGAATGAAAAGAATATAAACTAGTTAGAAAACAATAAATAAAAAGTTCAGTTATGATAAACAAATGATAAAAGAATATAAAATAGTATGATAAAACAAATGAAAAAAAGAAAAAAAGTTATGATTAATGAATAAAAACAATATAAAACTAAGTTATGATAAAACAATGAATAAAAAGAATATAAAACTAGTTATGATAAATGAATGAAAAAGAATATAAAAGACATGATAAAAAATATAAAACTAATGATAAACAATGAATAAAAGAATATAAAACTAGTTATGATAAAAGAACATAAATGTTATGATAAAAAAATATAAAACTAATTATGATAAAAACAATGAATAAAAAAATATAAAAAGTAATGATAAAAACGTGAATAAAAGAATAAAACTAATTATGATAAAAATGAATAAAAGAATATATAAAACTAGTTGTTATGATAAAACAATGAATGAAAAGAATATAAAACAGATTATGATAAAGAATAAATTAGTTATGATAAAAACAAATGAATAAAAAATATAAAACTAGTTAATGAATAAAACAATGAATAAAACCAATGAATATAAAAACTAGTTATGATAAAAGAATATAAAAAAAGTAATGATAAAAACAATGAATAAAAAGAATATAAAACTATTATGATAAAAAATGAATAAAAAAATATAAAACTAGTTATGATAAAACAATGAATAAAAGAATATAAAACTAGTTATGATAAAAGAATATGAATAAAAATGATAAAATAAAATAAAAATATAAAAATGAATAAAAAGAATAAAACAATGAATAAAAAGAATATAAAACTAGTTATGATAAAACAATGAATAAAAAAAATAAAATATAAAACAATGAATAAAAAGAATATAAAACTAGTTATGATAAAACAATGAATAAAAAAAAATGAATAAAAAAGAATGAATAAAAAGAATATAAAAAAGTTATGATAAAACAATGAAATAAAGAATATAAAACTAGTTATGATAAAACAATGAAAAAAATATCAAATGATAAAACAATGAATAAAAGAATATAAAACTAGTTATGATAAAACAATGAATAAAAAGAATATAAAAATGAATAAAAGAATATAAAACAAGTTATGATAAAAAAGAATATAAAAACTAAGAATGTAAACAATGAATAAAGGTCCACGTTATGATAAAAAATGAATAAAAGAATATAAAAGCAATGATAAAAAGAATGCATAAAAAGAATATAAAACTAGTTATGATATAACAATGAATAAAAGAATATAAAACTAGTTATGATAAAAGTATATAAAACTAGTTATGATAAAACAATGAATAAAAGAATATAACACCAATTATGATAAAACAATGAATAAAAGAATATAAAACTAGTTATGATATAACAATGAATAAAAGAATATAAAACTAGTTATGATAAAAGAATATAAAACTAGTTATGATAAAACAATGAATAAAAGAATATAACACCAATTATGATAAAAATGTAATGAATAAAAGAATATAAAACTAGTTATGATATAACAATGAATAAAAGAATATAAAACGAAGGTGATAAAAAGAATATAAAACCAGTTATGATAAAACAATGAACAAAAGAATATAAACGAAGTTATGATAAAACAATGAATAAAAGAATATAAAACTAGTTATGATAAAACAAATGAATAAAAGAATATAAAACTAGTTATGATAAAAGAATAAGAAAAACTAATATGATAAAAACAATGAATAAAAAGAATATAAAAAACTAAAGGCGATAAAAGTTATAAAACTAATTATGAAACAAATGAATAAAAAAGAATATAAAACTAGTTATGATAAAAGAATATAAAACTAGTTAATAAAACAACAATGATAAAACTAGTTATGATAAAAAGAACATAAAATCAATTATGATAAAACAATGAATAAAAAGAATATAAACTAGTTATGATAAAATAATGAATAAAAAAGAATAAAAACTAGATAAAAACAAATGAAATAAAAGAATATAAAAACAATGATAAAACAATGAAAAAAGAATATAAAACTAGTTATGATAAAGAATATAAAACTAGTTAAGATAAAACAATAAATAAAAATTATAAAACTAATGATAAAAGAATATAAACTAATTAATAAAACAAATGAATAAAAAATATAAAATTATGATAAAAGAATATAAAACTAGTTATGATAAAACAAATGAATAAAAAGAATATAAACTAGTTATGATAAAAGAATATAAAACTAATTATGATAAAACAAATGAATAAGAATATAAAAAGTTATGATAAAACTAAGAATATAAAACTATATGATAAAAAAAATATAAAACTAGTTATGATAAAACAATGAATAAAAGAATATAAAAAATATGATAAAAACTAAATGAATAAAAGAATATAAAACTAGTTATGATAAACAATGAATAAAAGAATATAAAACTAGTTGCGATAAAAACAATGAATAAAAGAATATAAAACTAGTTATGATAAAAGAATATAAAAAAAGTTATGATAAAACTAATTAAGAATATAAAAACTAGTTATGATAAAAGAAATATAAAAACTAGTTATGATAAAAACAATGAATAAAAGAATATAAAAAGTATATGATAAAAAGAATATAACTAAAAATGATAAAACAATGAATAAAAGAATATAAAAGTAAAGTATGATAAAAAAGAATAAAAAAGAAAAAAAACAATGAATAAAAGAATATAAAACTAGATATGATAAAACAATGAATAAAAAGAATATAAAACCAATTATGATAAAAACAATATAAAAGAATATAAAGTAAATAAAACAAATAAAAAGAATAAAACTAGTTATGTAAAACAATGAATAAAAAATATAAAACTAGTTATGATAAAACAATGAATAAAAAGAATATAAAATTAATGATAAAAGAATGAATAAAATAGTTAAGATAAAACAATGGTAAAGATAAAACAATGAATAAAGAACATAAAACTGTTATGATAAAAATGAATAAAAGAATATAAAACTAGTTATGATAAAACAATGAATAAAAAAATATAAAACTAGCTATGATAAAACAATGAACAAAGAATATAAAACTAGTTTGATAAAAGATAAAAACCAATGAAAAAAAAAGAATAAAGAATAAACTAATTATGAAAAACAATGAATAAAAGAATATAAAACTAGTTATGATAAACAAATGAATAAAAAGAAGATAAACTAGTATGATAAAACAAATGAATAAAGAATATAAAACTGGTTATGATAAACAATGAATAAAAGAATATAAAACTAGTTATGATAAAACAATGAATAAAAATATAAAACTAGTTATGATAAAACAATGAATAAAAAGAAGATAAAACTATTATGATAAACAAATGAATAAAAGAATATAAAACTAGTTATGATAAAAATGAATAAAAGAATATAAAATTCAGATATGACAAAAGAATATAAACTAATGATAAACAACGAATAAAAGAATATAAACTATGATAAACAACAACAAAAAGAATATAAAACTAGAAGATAAACAAATGAATAAAACAATATAAAAACTAGCGTGATAAACAAATGAATAAAAGAATATAAACTAATTATATAAAAGAGAAATTGAAGGCGATAAAACAATGAATAAAAGAATATAAAACTAGTTATGATAAAACAATGAATAAAAGAATATAAAACTAGTTATGATAAAAACGAATAAAAAGAATATAAAAATGAATAAAGATATAAAACAATTAATAAAAGAATATCAAAACTAGTTATGATAAACATGAATAAAAGAATATAAAAACTAGTTATGATAAAACAATGGTAAAAAGAATATAAAACTAAAAGAATATTATGATAAAACAATGAATAAAAGAATAAAAACTAGTTATGATAAAAGAATATAAAAACTAGTTATGATAAAACAATGAACAAAAGATATAAAACTAATTATGATAAAAAACAATGAATAAAAAGAATATAAAACTAGTTGTAATAAAACAATGAATAAAAGAAGATAAAACTAGTTATGATAAAACAATGAATAAAAAAAGAATATAAAACTAGTTATGATAAAACAATGAAATAAATACAAACTAATATAAAAATATAGTTATGATAAACAATGAATAAAAAGAATATAAAGAATTATGATAAAACAATAAAAACTAGTTATGATAAAAAAATGAATAAAAAAATGAAAAGAATAAAACTAGTTGATAAGAATATAAAATATGATAAAACAATCAAAAGAATATAAAACCAGTTATGATAAAAAGAATATAAAACTAGTTATGATAAAAAAATGAATAAAAGAATATAAACTAGATATGAATAAAAGAATATAAAACTAGTTATGATAAAAACAATGAATAAAAGAATATAAAACTAGTTATGATAAAAGAATATAAAAAACAATGATAAACAATGAATAAAAAATATAAAGCAATTATGATAAAACAATGAATAAAAGAATATAAAACTAGTTATGATAAAACAATAAAAAAAAATATAAAACAATGAATTAAGAATAAAACAATGAATAAAAGAATATAAAACTAGTTATGATAAAACAATGACAAAAGAATATAAAACTATGATAAAACAATGAAAAAAGAAATATAAAAAGTTATGATAAAACAATGAATAAAAAGAATATAAAACTAGTTATGATAAAAACAATAAAAAAAAAATATCAAACAATGAATAAAAAGATAAAACAATGAATAAAGAATATAAAAAAACTAGTTATGATAAAACAATGAATAAAAGAATATAAAACTAGTTATGATAAAAGAATATAAAACTAGTTATGATAAAACAATGAATAAAAGAATATAAAACTAGTTATGATAAAAGAATATAAAACTAGTTATGATAAAACAATGAATAAAAGAATATAAACTAATTATGATAAAACAATGAATAAAAGAATATAAAACTAGTTATGATAAAACAATGAATGATATAACACTAAAAGAATATAAAACTAGTTATGATAAAACAATGAATAAAAAGAATATAAAACTAGTTATATGATAAAACAATGAATAAAAGAATATAAAACTAGTAATAAACAATGAATAAAAAAATAAAACTAGTTATAAAAAAAGAATATAAAACTAGTTATGATAAAACAATGAATAAAAGAATATAAAACTAGTTATGATAAAAGAATATAAAACTAGTTATGATAAAACAATGAATAAAAGAATATAAAACTAGTTATGATAAAAGAATATAAAACTAGTTATGATAAAACAATGAATAAAAGAATATAACACCAATTATGATAAAACAATGAATAAAAGAATATAAAACTAGTTATGATATAACAATGAATAAAAGAATATAAAACTAGTTATGATAAAAGAATATAAAACTAGTTATGATAAAACAATGAATAAAAGAATATAACACAATTATGATAAAAACAATGAATAAAAGAATATAAAACTAGTTATGATAAAACAATGAATAAAGAATATAAAACAGTTAGATTATGATAAAAGAATATAAAACTAGTTTAAGATAAAACAATGAATAAAAAAGAATATAAACTAATTATGATAAAACAATGAATAAAAGAATATAAAAACTAGTTATGATAAAACAATGAATAAAAGAATATAAAACTAGTTATGATAAAACAATGAATAAAAGAATATAAAACTAGTTTATGATAAAACAATGAATAAAAGAATATAAAACTAGTTATGATAAAAAATGAATAAAAGAATATAAACTAGTTATGATAAAACAATGAATAAAGAATATAAAAAGTTATGATAAAAAGAAAAAAACTAGTTATATAAAACAATGAACAAAAGAATATAAAACTAGTTATGATAAAAAAAAGAATATAAAACTAGTTATGATAAAACAATGAATAAAAAGAATATAAAACTAGTTATGATAAAAAAAATATAAAAACTAGTTATGATAAAAACAAGAATAAAAGAATATAAAACTAGTTATGATAAAACAATGAATAAAAAAGAATATAAAACTAGTTATGATAAAACAATGAAAAAAAATATAAAACTAGTTATGATAAAACAATGAATAAAAAGAATATAAAACTAGTTATGATAAAACAATGAATATAAAACAAATAAGATAAAACTAATGAAAAAAAGAATATAAAACTAAACTAAATAATATGAATAAAAGAATATAAACTAGTTATGATAAAACAATGAATAAAAGAATAAAAACTAGTTATGAAAACTAATGATAAAAAGAATATAAAACTAGTTATGATAAAACAATGAATAAAGAATATAAAACTAGTTATGATAAAAATGAAAAAAAGAATATAAAACTAGTTATGATAAAAATGAATGAATAAAAAAGAATATAAAACTAGTTATGATAAAACAATGAATAAAAGAATATAAACTAGTTATGATAAAACAATGAATAAAAATATAAAACTAGTTATGATAAAACAATATAAAACTAGTTATGATAAAACAATGAATAAAAGAATATAAAACCAATTATGATAAAACAATGAATAAAGAATATAAAATAGTTTGATAAAAAGAATATAAAACTAGTTATGATAAAAACAATGAATATAAAACTAGTTATGATAAAAACAATGAATAAAAGAATATAAAACTAGTTATGAATAAAAAACAATATAAAACCAATTAATAAAATAAATGAATAAAAAAAAGAATATAAAACTAGTTGTGATAAAACAATGAATAAAAATATAAAAAACAAGTTATGATAAAAGAATATAAAACTAGTTATGATAAAACAAATGAATAAAAAGAATATAACACTAATTATGATAAAACAATGAATAAAAAGAATATAAAACTAGTTAAAACTAATATGAAATGAATAAAAGAATAAAACAATGAATAAAAGAATATAAAACTAGTTATGATAAAAACAATGATAAAAGAATATAAAACTAGTTATGATAAAAGAATATAAAACAATGATAAAAAATGAATAAATGAAAAAACTAGTTATGAAAAACAATGAATAAAAACTAGTTATGATAAAACAATGAATAAAAAATAAATAAAAAATAATTATAAAAACAATGAAAAAAAGAATATAAAACTAGTTAATAATAAAACAATAAGAATAAATAAATAAAATGAATAAAAGAATAAAACAATGAATATAAAAAAGAATATAAAAAAAGTTATGATAAAACAATGAATAAAAGAATATAAAACTAGTTATGATAAAAAGAATATAAAACTAGTTATGATAAAACAATGAATAAAAAGAATATAAAACTAGTTATGATAAAAAAGAATATAAAACTAGTTATGATAAAACAATGAATAAAAGAATATAAAACTAGTTATGATAAAACAATAAAAGAATATAAAACTAGTTATGATAAAACAATGAATAAAAAGAATATAAAACTAATGATAAAAGAAAATAAAACTAAAATATAAAACTAATGAATAAAAGAATATAAAAACTATGATAAAATAAATAAAAAAGAATATAAAACTAATTAAAAGATAAAACTAAATGAATAAATAAAATATAAAACTAGTTATGATAAAACAATGAATAAAAGAATATAAAACTAGTTATGATAAAACAATGAATAAAAGAATATAAAACTAGTTATGATAAAAAATAAAATGAATAAAAAATGATAAAAGAATATAAAATATGAAAAACAATGAATAAAAGAATATAAAACTAGTTATGATAAAAACAATGAATAAAAGAATATAAAACAATTTAAAATGATAAAACAATGAATAAAAAAATATAAAACTAGTTATGATAAAACAATGAATATAAAAAGAATAAAATAAAACTAGTTATGATAAAACTAATTATGATAAAAAATAAAACAAATATAAAACTAGTTATGATAAAACAATGAATAAATGAATATAAAACTAGTTATGATAAAAGAATATAAAACTAGTTATGATAAAACAATGAATAAAAGAATATAAAACTAGTTATGATAAAACAATGAATAAAAGAATATAAAACTAGTTATGATAAAAGAATATAAAACAAGTTATGATAAAACAATGAATAAAAGAATATAAAACTAATTAATAAAAGAATATAAAACTAGTTATGATAAAACAATGAATAAAAAGAATATAAAACTAGTTATGATAAAAGAATATAAAACTAGTTATGATAAAACAATGAATAAAAAGAATATAAAAACTAATTTATGATAAAACAATAATGAATATAAAAAAATAAAAGAATAAAACTAGTTATGATAAAACAATGAATAAAAGAATATAAAACTAGTTATGATAAAAAAGAATAAAAAACTAAAGTTATGATAAAACAATGAATAAAAAGAATATAAAACTAGTTATGATAAAAGAATATAAAACTAGTTATGATAAAAACAATGAATAAAGAATATAAAACTAGTTATGATAAAACAATGAAAACTAGTTATGATAAAACAATGAATAAAAGAATATAAAACTAGTTATGATAAAACAAATGAATAGTTATGATAAAACTAAATACAATAAAAGAATATAAAACTAGTTATGATAAAACAATGAATAAAAGAATATAAAACTAGTTTATGATAAAACAATGAATAAAACAATGAATAAAAAATATAAAACTAGTTATGATAAAAAGAATATAAAACTAGTTATGATAAAACAATGAATAAAAAGAATATAAAACTAGTTATGATAAAAAAGAATATAAAACTAGTTATGATAAAACAATGAATAAAAGAATATAAAACTAATTATGATAAAAACAATGAATAAAAAGAATATAAAACTAGTTATGATAAAACAATGAATAAAAAAATATAAAACTAGTTATGATAAAACAATGAATAAAAGAATATAAAACTAGTTATGATAAAACAATGAATAAAAAGAATATAAAACTAATGAATAAAAAAGAATATAAAACTAATTATGATAAAACAATGAATAAAAAATATAAAAACTAATTATGATAAAAAAATGAATATAAAACTAGTTATGATAAAACAATGAATAAAAGAATATAAAACTAAATGATAAAACAATATGAATAAAAGAATATAAAACTAATTATGATAAAACAATGAATAAAAGAATATAAAACTAGTTATGATAAAACAATGAATAAAAGAATATAAAACTAGTTATGATAAAACAAATAAAGAATAAAACTAGTTATGATAAAACAATGAATAAAAGAGTTATAAAACTAATTATGATAAAAAAAATATAAAACAAGTTATGATAAAACAATGAATAAAAAGAAATATAAAAGTGATAAAACAATGAATAAAAGAATATAAAACTAGTTATGATAAAACAATGAATAAAGAATATAAAACTAGTTATGATAAAACAATGAATAAAGAATATAAAAGTTATGATAAAAAACAATGAATGATAAAATATAAAACTAGTGATAATAAACAATGAATAAAAAGAATATAAAACTAGTTATGATAAAACAATGAATAAAAGAATATAAAACTAAAGTTATGATAAAAAAGAATATAAAACTAGTTATGATAAAACAATGAATAAAAAGAATATAAAACTAGTTATGATAAAAGAATATAAAACTAATTATGAAAAACAATGAATAAAAAGAATATAAAAAGTTATGATAAAACAATGAATAAAAGAATATAAAACTAGTTATGATAAAAACAATGAATAAAACTAAATAAAACAAAAAAAGAATATAAAACTAGTTATGATAAAACAATGAATAAAAGAATATAAAACTAGTTATGATAAAACAATGAATAAAAGAATATAAAACTAGTTATGATAAAAGAATATAAAACTAGTTATGATAAAACAATGAATAAAAGAATATAAAACTAGTTATGATAAAAGAATATAAAACTAGTTATGATAAAACAATGAATAAAAGAATATAAAACTAGTTATGATAAAAGAATATAAAACTAGTTATGATAAAACAATGAATAAAAGAATATAAAACTAGTTATGATAAAACAATGAATAAAAGAATATAAAACTAGTTATGATAAAAGAATATAAAACTAGTTATGATAAAACAATGAATAAAAGAATATAAAACTAGTTATGATAAAAGAATATAAAACTAGTTATGATAAAACAATGAATAAAAGAATATAAAACTAGTTATGATAAACAATGAATAAAAGAATATAAAACTAGTTATGATGAAAAAAGAATATAAAACTAGTTATGATAAAACAATGAATAAAAGAATATAAAACTAGTTATGATAAAACAATAAAAACTAGAATGATAAAACAATTAATAAAAAACTATAAAAAACAATGAATAAAAAGAATATAAAACTAGTTATGATAAAACAATGAATAAAAAGAATATAAAACTAGTTATGATAAAAAATATAAAAAAGTTATGATAAAAAAAAGAATGAAAAAATATAAAAAACTAGTTATGATAAAACAATGAATAAAAAGAATATAAAACTAGTTATGATAAAACAATGAATAAAAGAATATAAAACTAATTATGATAAAACAATGAATAAAAGAATATAAAACTAGTTATGATAAAACAATGAATAAAAGAAGATAAAACTAGTTATGATAAAACAATGAATAAAAGAATATAAAACTAGTTATGATAAAACAATGAATAAAAGAATATAAAACTAGTTATGATAAAAGAATATAAAACTAGTTATGATAAAACAATGAATAAAAGAATATAAAACTAGTTATGATAAAAGAATATAAAACTAGTTATGATAAAACAATGAATAAAAAAGAATATAAAACTATGATAAAACAATGAATAAAAAGAATAAAACTAGTTATGATAAAACAATGAATATAAAAAAGAAATATAAAACTAGTTATGATAAAACAATGAATAAAGAATATAAAACTAGTTATGATAAAACAATGAATAAAAAGAATATAAAAATGAAGTTATGATAAAAAAATGAATGAAAAAGAATATAAAACTAGTTATGATAAAACAATGAATAAAAGAATATAAAACTAGTTATGATAAAGAAATAAAATAAAAGTTATGATAAAACAATGAATAAAAAGAATAAAAAAGTTATGATAAAAAAAATATAAAAAACTAGTTATGATAAAACAATGAAATAAAAAGAATAAAAAATATATTAAAAACTAGAATTATGATAAAACAATGAATAAAAAGAATATAAAACTAGTTATGATAAAACAATGAATAAAAAGAATATAAAAGAACAATGAATAAAAAATATAAAACTAGTTATGATAAAAAGAATATAAAACTAGTTATGATAAAACAATGAATAAAAGAATATATAAACTAGTTATGATAAAACAATAAAAGAATAAAAAACTAAAAATATAAAAAAAAACAATGAATAAAAAGAAATAAAAACTAGTTATGATAAAACAATGAATAAAAGAATATAAAACTAGTTATGATAAAACAATGAATAAAAAGAATATAAAACTAGTTATGATAAAAATAAATGAATAAAAAAAGAATATAAAACTAGTTATGATAAAACAATGAATAAAAAAAATATAAAAACTAGTTGTGATAAAACAATGAATAAAAGAATAAAACTAGTTATGATAAAACAATGAATAAAAAGAATATAAAACTAGTTATGATAAAACAAAAAATAAAAGAATAAAAACTAGTTATGATAAAACAATGAATAAAAGAATATAAAACTAGTTATGATAAAATAATGAAAATGATAAAAAAAAGAATATAAAACTAATTATGAAAAAAGAATAAAAAGTTATGATAAAAACAATGAATAAAAGAATATAAAACTAATTATGATAAAACAATGAATAAAAAAATAAAACTAATTATGATAAAACAATGAATAAAAAGAATATAAAACTAGTTATGATAAAACAATGAATAAAAGAATATAAAAAACTAGTTATGATAAAAGAATATAAAAAGAATATAAAACTAATGAATAAAAAATGAATAAAAAATATAAAACTAGTTATGATAAAACAATGAATAAAGAATATAAAACTAGTTATGATAAAACAATGAATAAAAGAATATAAAACTAGTTATGATAAAACAATGAATAAAAGAATATAAAACTAGTTATGATAAAACAATGAATAAAAAAGAATAAAACTAGTTATGATAAAACAATGAATAAAAGAATATAAAACTAGTTATGATAAAAACAATGAATAAAAAAATATAAAACTAGTTATGATAAAAAATATAAAAAAAATTATGATAAAACAATGAATAAAAATATAAAACTATATATGATAAAACAATGAAAAAGAATATAAAAATGATAAAACAATGAATGAAAAAGAATATAAAAACTAGTTATGATAAAACAATGAAAAAAAGAATATAAAACTAGTTATGATAAAACAATGAAAAAAAGAATATAAAAAAATGAATAAAAATGAATAAAAGAATATAAAACTAGTTATGATAAAACAATGAATAAAAAAGTTAAAAACAATGAATAAAAGAATATAAAACTAGTTATGATAAAAAATGAATAAAAAAGAATATAAAACTAGTTATGATAAAACAATGAATAAAAAGAATATAAAAAAGATAAAATATAAAACTAGTTATGATAAAACAATGAATAAAAAGAATATAAAACTAGTTATGATAAAACAATGAATAAAAGTTATAAAAAACAATGAATAAAAGAAATAAAAGAATATAAAACTAGTTATGATAAAACAATGAATATAAAACTATTGTGATAAAAGAATATAAAACTAGTTATGATAAAACAATGAATAAAAGAATATAAAAAAAATATAAAGTTATGATAAAACAATGAATAAAAAGAATATAAAACTAGTTATGATAAAACAATGAATAAAAAGAATATAAAAAAGTTATGAATAAAAGAATATAAAACTAGTTATGATAAAACAATGAATAAAAGAATATAAAACTAGTTATGATAAAACAATGAATAAAAGAATATAAAACTAGTTATGATAAAAGAATATAAAACTAATTATGATAAAACAATGAATAAAAGAATATAAAACTAGTTATGATAAAACAATGAATAAAAAGAATATAAAACTAGTTATGAATAAAAATATAAAACTAGTTATGATAAAACAATGAATAAAAGAATATAAAACTAGTTATGATAAAACAATGAATAAAAAGAATATAAAACTAGTTATGATAAAAAATATAAAACTAGTTATGATAAAACAATGAATAAAAAAGAATATAAAACTAGTTATGATAAAATGAATAAAAGAATATAAAACTAGTTATGATAAAAAGAATAAAAAACTAAACTGATAAAACAATGAATAAAAGAATATAAAACTAGTTATGATAAAACAATGAATAAAAGAATATAAAACTAGTTATGATAAAATATAAAACTAGTTATGATAAAACAATGAATAAAAGAATATAAAACTAGTTATGATAGAACAATGAATAAAAGAATATAAAACTACTTATGATAAAAGAATATAAAACTAGTTATGATAAAACAATGAATAAAAGAATATAAAACTAGTTATGATAAAACAATGAATAAAAGAATATAAAACTAGTTATGATAAAAGAATATAAAACTAATTATGATAAAACAATGAATAAAAGAATATAAAACTAGTTATGATAAAACAATGAATAAAAGAATATAAAACTAGTTATGATAAAACAATGAATAAAAGAATATAAAACTAGTTATGATAAAACAATGAATAAAAGAATATAAAACTAGTTATGATAAAATATAAAACTAGTTATGATAAAACAATGAATAAAAGAATATAAAACTAGTTATGATAAAACAATGAATAAAAGAATATAAAACTAGTTATGATAAAATATAAAACTAGTTATGATAAAACAATGAATAAAAGAATATAAAACTAGTTATGATAAAACAATGAATAAAGAATATAAAACTAGTTATGATAAAAAATATAAAAACAATGAAAAAATGAATAAAAAAGAATATAAAACTAGTTATGATAAAACAATGAATAAAAGAATATAAAACTAGTTATGATAAAAAATGAATAAAAAGAATATAAAACTAGTTATGATAAAACAATGAATAAAAAAAGAATATAAAACTAGTTATGATAAAACAATGAATAAAAGAATATAAAACTAATGAATAAAAAAATATAAAACTAGTTATGATAAAACAATGAATAAAAAGAATATAAAACTAGTTATGATAAAATAAAACAATGAATAAAACAATGAATAAAAAAATATAAAAACTAGTTATGATAAAACTAGTTATGATAAAACAATGAATAAAAAGAATATAAAACTAGTTATGATAAAACAATGAATAAAAGAATATAAAACTATTATGATAAAACAATGAATAAAAAGAATATAAAACTAGTTATGATAAAACAATGAATAAAAGAATATAAAAAATGAATAAAAAAATATAAAACTAGTTATGATAAAACAATGAATAAAAGAATATAAAACTAGTTATGATAAAAGAATATAAAACTAGTTATGATAAAACAATGAATAAAAGAATATAAAACTAGTTATGATAAAACAATGAATAAAAGAATATAAAACTAGTTATGATAAAAGAATATAAAACTAGTTATGATAAAACAATGAATAAAAGAATATAAAACTAGTTATGATAAAACAATGAATAAAAGAATATAAAACTAGTTATGATAAAACAATGAATAAAAGAATATAAAACTAGTTATGATAAAACAATGAATAAAAGAATATAAAACTAGTTATGATAAAACAATGAATAAAAGAATATAAAACTAGTTATGATAAAACAATGAATAAAAGAATATAAAACTAGTTATGATAAAATATAAAACTAGTTATGATAAAACAATGAATAAAAGAATATAAAACTAGTTATGATAAAACAATGAATAAAAAAGAATAAAAAACTAGTTATGATAAAACAATGAATAAAAAATATAAAACTAGTTATGATAAAACAATGAATAAAAGAATATAAAACTAATGATAAAAAGAATATAAAACTAGTTATGATAAAAAAAAATGAATAAAAGAATATAAAACTAGTTATGATAAAACAATGAATAAAAGAATATAAAACTAGTTATGAATGAAAAAGAATATAAAACTAGTTATGTTATGATAAAACAATGAATAAAAAAACAATGATAAAAAAATATAAAAAAGTTAATATAAAACTAGTTATGATAAAACAATGAATAAAAAGAATATAAAACTAGTTATGATAAAACAATGAATAAAAAGAATATAAAACTAGTTATGATAAAACAATGAATAAAAAATATAAAACTAGTTATGATAAAACAATGAATAAAAGAATATAAAACTAGTTATGATAAACAATGATAAAAAAAGAATAAAAAAAGAATATAAAACTAAAATATGATAAAACAATGAATAAAAAGAATAAAACTAGTTATGATAAAACAATGAATAAAAAGAATATAAAACTAGTTATGATAAAACAATGAATAAAAAAGAATATAAAACTAGTTATGATAAAACAATGAATAAAAGAATATAAAACTAGTTATGATAAAACAATGAATAAAAGAATATAAAACTATTATGATAAAATATATGATAAAACAATGAATAAAAGAATATAAAACTAGTTATGATAAAACAATGAATATAAAAATAAAAGAATATAAAACTAGTTATGATAAAACAATGAATAAAAAGAATATAAAACTAGTTATGATAAAACAATGAATAAAAAGAATATAAAAAGAATGATAAAATATAAAACTAGTTATGATAAAACAATGAATAAAAGAATATAAAACTAGTTAGATTATGATAAAAAGTTATGATAAAAGAAATGATGATAAAAAAGAATATAAAAACTAGTTATGATAAAACAATGAATAAAAGAATATAAAACTAGTTATGATAAAACAATGAATAAAAAGAATATAAAAAGTTATGATAAAACAATGAATAAAAGAATATAAAACTAGTTATGATAAAACAATGAATAAAAAATATAAAACTAATTTATGATAAAACAATGAATAAAAGAATATAAAACTAGTTATGATAAATGAATATAAAACTAGTTATGATAAAACAATGAATAAAAGAATATAAAACTAGTTATGATAAAACAATGAATAAAAAAGAATATAAAACTAGTTATGATAAAACAATGAATAAAAAAAAAGAATATAAAACTAGTTTAAAACAATGAATAAAAAAAAATAAAACTAGTTATGATAAAACAATGAAAAGAATATAAAACTAGTTATGATAAAACAATGAATAAAAAAGAATATAAAAATGAATAAAAGAATATAAAACTAGTTATGATAAAACAATGAATGAAAAAGAATATAAAACTAGTTATGATAAAACAATGAATAAAACTAGAATATAAAACAATGAATAAAAAATATAAAACTAGTTATGATAAAACAATGAATAAAAGAATATAAAACTAGTTATGATATAAAAAATGAAAAAAAAAAAATATAAAACTAGTTATGATAAAAGAATGAATAAAAAATATAAAACTAGTTATGATAAAAGAATATAAAACAATGAATAAAAAATGAAAAAAAGAATATAAAACTAGTTATGATAAAACAATGAATAAAAGAATATAAAACTAGTTATGATAAAACAATGAATAAAAAGAATATAAAACTAGTTATGATAAAACAATGAATAAAAAGAATATAAAACTAGTTATGATAAAACAATGAATAAAAAGAATATAAAACTAGTTATGATAAAACAATGAATAAAAGAATATAAAACTAGTTATGATAAAACAATGAAAAACAATGAATAAAAAAGAATAAAAGAATAAAACTAGTTATGATAAAACAATGAAAAAAGAATATAAAACTAGTTATGATAAAACAATGAATAAAAGAATATAAAACTAGTTATGATAAAACAATGAATAAAGAATATAAAACTAGTTAAAAAACAATGAATAAAAGAATATAAAACTAGTTATGATAAAACAATGAATAAAAATATAAAACTAGTTATGATAAAACAATGAATAAAAGAATATAAAACTAGTTATGATAAAACAATGAATAAAAAGAATATAAAAAGTTATGATAAAATATTATGATAAAACAATGAATGAATAAAAGAATATAAAACTAGTTATGATAAAAAAAATGAATAAAGAATATAAAACTAGTTATGATAAAACAATGAATAAAAGAATATAAAACTAGTGATAAAACAATGATAAAAAGAATAAAACTAGTTATGATAAAACAATGAATAAAAAGAATATAAAACTAGTTATGATAAAAATATAAAACTAGTTATGATAAAACAATGAATAAAAAAGAATATAAAACTAGTTATGATAAAACAATGAATATAAAAAAAGATAAAAAATGAATATATAAAACTAGTTATGATAAAACAAATGAATAAAAGAATATAAAAACTAGTTATGATAAAAAACAATAAAAAGAATATAAAACTAGTTATGATATAAAAACTAGTTATGATAAAACAATGAATAAAAAGAATATAAAACTAGTGATAAAACAATGAATAAAAGAATATAAAACTAGTTATGATAAAACAATGAATAAAAAAGAATATAAAACTAGTTATGATAAAACAATGAATAAAGAATATAAAACTGAATAAAACAATGAATAAAATATAAAACTAGTTATGATAAAACAATGAATAAAAAAATATAAAACTAGTTATGATAAAACAATGAATAAAAAGAAAAAAGTTATGATAAAACAATGAAAAAGAATAAAACTAGTTATGATAAAAAAATGAATATAAAACTAGTTATGATAAAACAATGAATAAAAGAATATAAAACTAGTTATGATAAAACAAAAAACTAATAAAAAACAATGAATAAAGAATATAAAACTAGTTATGATAAAACAATGAATAAAAGAATATAAAACTAGTTATGATAAAACAATGAATAAAAGAATATAAAAAGAATATAAAACTAGTTATGATAAAACAATGAATAAAAGAATATAAAACTAGTTATGATAAAACAATGAATAAAAGAATATAAAACTAGTTATGATAAAACAAAATATAAAACTAGTTATGATAAAACAATGAATAAAAGAATATAAAACTATGATTATAAAAAGAATATAAAACAATGAAAAAAAGAATAAAAGAATATAAAACTAGTTATGATAAAAAAATATAAAACTAGTTATGATAAAACAATGAATAAAAGAATATAAAACTAGTTATGATAAAACAATGAATAAAAGAATATAAAACTAGTTATGATAAAATATAAAACTAGTTATGATAAAACAATGAATAAAAGAATATAAAACTAGTTATGATAAAACAATGAATAAAAGAATATAAAACTACTTTATGAAAAAGAATATAAAACTAGTTATATGATAAAACAATGAAAAAAGAATATAAAACTAGGTATGATAAAACAATGAATAAAAGAATATAAAACTGTTATGATTATCTAGTTTGACGAATCATTTAAAACTTTTGATAAAACAATGAATAAATAGAATGTTTTTGGAAAACAATTTATTTTTATTAACGCATTTTTGAAAAACATATTTGAAAACCTCACAGTAATTAGAATTATTGACGTTATCTCGAACTTTATTCGTCGAGATTTACAAACTCTACATTTCGTTCAATTTCGCAAACCGATCCATGAAATTTGAATAAGCTGATTTATTTGGAAAATGGTTTCTAAGAAAAACCCTAATTTACGGTTTAATAATTTCTTTAATTTAATTTTATAGGACTTCATATAAACAAAATTTTTTAAGAAATTTCTTTTTTTTTTTTTCCTCTTAACTTTTTAACAGCGAAGAATAAATTCTTAGGATTTCTTACTCTTCAGCATACAACATACAACTGGCCATGCGTAAATATTTTTGTCTGGAGCCAAATTCCAACTTTTTGGAGCGTTTTGGCCTTGTGATTTGTTTATAGTTCTCGCAAACGCACAGCAAACTGGAAACAGGATTCTAGTCGATTTGAAAGGATTTTTAGATGGTTTAGGAATAAAGTTTATTCTTGGCATTAATAACACGCGTCTTGTTCCAAACACGAAATATTTTAGTAGTCTGTTGTCTAATTTAGTTTCGATCAGTCAGTGTATGGCTATTTTAGAGGGTGTAACGAACGGACTGACTAACAGATGTCACAAAATTTTATATATAAATGAAACCTATCAAATTGTTTGGTTCTAATCAAATATTACATTTGATCTTGAAATAGATAAAGCTGAACGCTTATTCATTTTTTTTTTTTTTTTTTTTGGCGGGGAGAAATCGAACTTTCTTATGCGGTAAATCTTCTCCCAACTCTTACTTTAAGCAGCTCGCATTTTACTGAAAATTATAAAAAAATTACTTTAAAAATTCCATCCAGCCCCTTCATTCCAAATATTCAGTCTATATGAGACTCAAGTGTAAATCTAGACAGAAAATAAACTGAGCAAATGCATATACAAAAATAGAAAGGAACGTACAACAATGTTTGGCGTGGTTGCTTTAGTTTAGTGGCATATCAGCCTCTATGGGTCATTTAATCCTGAAATCTAAAGATTTTGAACTCAATTTTATGCATTCAACTGCAGATATTTTATACATAATTTTATACATTTAAAGTAAATATATGTTTATAGATATATAGTTCTTTTTTATTTAAGCACCAGAGAAAAACTTTTCTCCCTGCCATAATTTTGACCGGAGCTAGATTCCTGGAGAGCAATACACCGCGACTTCTTGTCCGCACGTTTTTAACTGACTTGAAGTGAAAAGAATCAATAGCTGCATCTACTGCAAGGAAAGTTGAGTCACATTTACATATTTGTCCGTATATTTAATATTGCTGCCAGATTTGGTCTGGTTCTCTTGCTATATATCTCGAGATATTTGGACAAAATCCAAAGAAAGATCTGTAATGTAATCGATCCTGACAAGAAATCTCAACTTCAGTCACTTTCTCGCCGACATGACGTGACTTCCCTCTGTCTTTTCTACAAATATTTTCATGGCAACGGCTCTGACGAGCTTTTTTCACCTGGTGCCTCGACTACACGAATTTGAGCGTACTCCTAGAGTGGCATCAAGATAACACTTGTTTACGATTGAAATAGTGAAATGCAACCGTCACTTCTACTCCAATTTTTCTTTTCTCGCACGTCACGTCTGTGGAACTCCCTTCCGTTTACTTGCTTCCCAGATAACTACAATCATTTAACATTTAAAAGCAATGTCAATCATCTTCTGTCTTCTTAATTATCATTCATCTTTTGTCCTTTCCTCAATCCTCCCGATTCTCAGTCTTCTCTTTCACTCTCACTTCCTGTAACCCTCTACGTAATAGTGAATCGCCATCTTCTCTCTTCTTGAATCCCGTTCATCTTTTGTCCTTTCCTCAATCCTCCCTATTCTCAGACTTCTCTTTCACTTTCACTTCCTGTAACCCTCGACGTAATAGTGAATCGCCATCATCTTTCTTCTTGAATCCCGTTCATCTTTTGTCCTTTCCTCAATACTCCCTATTCTCAGTCTTCTCTTTCACTTTCACTTCCTGTCACCCTCTACGTAATAGTGAATCGCCATCTTCTCTCTTCTTGAATCCCGTTCATCTTTTGTCCTTTCCTCAATACTCCCTATTCTCAATCCTCTCTATTCTCAGTCTTCCTGTAACCCTCTACGTAATAGTGAATCGCCATCTCTCTTCTTGAATCCCGTTCATCTTTTCTCCTTTCCTCAATCCTCCCTATTCTCAATCCTCTCTATTCTCAGTCTTCCTGTAACCCTCTCCGTAATAGTGAATTGCCATCTTCTCTCTTCTTGAATCCCGTTCATCTTTTGTCCTTTCCTTAATCCTCCCGATTATCAGTTTTCTTTTTCACTTTCATTCGATGTAAATCTCCTTCGTACTAGTAAATCGCCATCTTCTGTCTTCTTGAATCCCACTCATCTGTTATCCTTTCATCCAGCCTCCCTATTCTCTTTCACTTTCACTCCTTATAACCCCCTGCGTACACGTTAGATCCCCCCCTTGCATGGGGTGAAATAATTTTAAAAATCCATTATAGTTGTTACATGTTTTGATATGAACCTATTTCCTTAAGATAGGACATTATGACGGCTTCAGTATTTTCAAACAGTATTTATGTCTTATAGGGGCTGAGTACATTCAGTTAAAAGAATTATCAATGGGTACAATCTTAACAGCAGGTGGAGAGAAAAAAAACAGCAGACACTCCAAGAAAAGGAAGTAAAGGATATCTAGAAGAAATAACTAACTATTAATTGTAAGATGACAGAATTTATGTCCGTTACCAAAAGAGGGTCAGCCTAAGATGCAAAATGGAAGTGACAAAATCAAGGAAGTATAGAAATTTACTTATCATAGAAGTGATTTAACAGATGACTGAAAATGGGGCATAAGGACCCTCAGGTGCATCGGAATAACGAAATAAGCCTTCCAACAGCTAAGCAAAATCTTAACCCTTTGAGCACTGACCACCGCTTTACCGGTGGTAGAGAAAAATGATATAATGCCCAGCCACCGGTAGAACGGCGGGTAAACACTAGTAAATATTAGGTTGGTGCAAAAATAATGACGTAATAATGTCGTTTTTTGACGTTAAAAAATACGTCAAAAAACGACATTATTATGTCATTATTTTTACACCAACCTAATATTTTTATATCTATGGTGAAACATTACATACAAGTTATTTGCGAATTTCGACTCAGAAGCTCAGACAGAAAATTTAAAATTGTTCAGGAACGCAGGGCTAAAAGGATTAAGAGACAGAAAAAATTAGTTAGAAATAAAGAAACAGTACATAACTGTTATGTAATATCAATCCTCCTATAAATGTTGGACGATTTTCTTATGGTTTAAGCATAGACTTGAGGCAACAGAGATGTTATTCTACAGAAGGATGCTGAGAAGGCCAAACATTTTTTTTTAAATAGAAACAAAAAGGGTACTTGTATTTAGAATTAGAAAGAAACAGTTGAAAATTTTTGTAATAAAGAAAGAGGGCTTGGAGTATTTGACATTGACACAACAGATTGAAAGAAAGAGTTCTAAAAGAAAAAAGATTCTTAGCAAAATCCAAAGACTGATCTGTAATTTAATCGATCCTGACCAGGCATTTTGACTTCAGTCATTTTCTCACCGATGTGGCGTGGCTTGCCTTTTTTCTTCTTTTTTTTTTTTGCTAAAAATATTCTTAAGAAGCTTGTGTAAACAGAAGACGAAGCAAAAAGTAGGAAGGATAGTAAATCGATAGATATTGTTTGGAGCTAGAAAAGATAGGAAGTTATGGAGAGCCATGATCACCAATATAGTGAAGGGACACGACATATTAAAGAAGAATATGGACAACGTTCAATGAAACTTTTCTTCCCCTCTTTACTCATATTTGCTCATAACTTCCTTGTATTTCTGATGAAATACCTACGACTCATGACAAAGTGCTGACATCTTTTTTTTCACATGTTTGAAACCTTCGTAATCACAAACCTGTTTTCATGACACTTTCGACAATGTTAGTCTATTTGGCTTTCTTGTTTACTAAGTAGGCTTGAAGTTTCCTTTACATTTTCATCATATTAGTCAGTTTTATATTCTTCTTCTTCTCTGGGCTCTTCAGGATATGGACGATCATGTCCCTACACAAATACCTTTCTATTGTAGCTACGCTTCATACCCACGCACATTGTTCTCTAACCACCCTCATTCACTTAGTATTCCACTGGCGCAGATTCTTCCCACGAACCGCTGCTTTGCGGGTGCTTTGAGGGTGCTTCCTCATTCTCTCCAATATTAAACTATTCAAGTCCAAGATTAACCGATATCTTCCCAATATATCCCCCCCAATAAACTGTGTCTCTTACTCCATAATCCTCTACCTTGAGTAGCTCTTTAGACTTGTACAGGTTGAATAATATTAGAAAAATAGAAAGCTCTTACTAATGTTCGTTTTTTCATTATCTTTCCCAATCTCTGTTCTTCTTTTTACAGTGGTGTTCACCCTGTACAAGGCCCGGGAGCCACTCAAGGTAGAGCGTTACAGAGTAAGTGGTACAGATTATGCGGATATGTGTGGAAGATAACGATTAAACCTAGATTTGAACAAGTGAAAATTGTAGAGATTGGGGAAGCAATATCTTGGGAGTCGGTTCCACAAGCCAACGGTTCGTCAGAAGAGCTGCTCGAATGGAACTTACTTCTTACCAAAGGAATACGGAGAGGGTGGTTTGCTACAATGTGAGTGGCATAGCGCCTCCTAGCCGTTAAGGTTCTAACTGGCGGAACCAGGGAATGCAATTCGTCCGAGCGCATTGTAACGAACCACCCTGATTCCACTGAGGCAGATTCTTCTCACGAACCGCTGCTTTGCGGATGCTTTGAGGATGCTTCCCCGTTCTCTACAATATTAACCTATTCAAGTCTAAGATTAACCAATATCTTCACAATATATCCCCCTAATAAACTCTGCCTCTTAACCCTCTACCTTGAGTAGCTCTTTAGCCTTGTACAGGTTGAATAATATTAGAAAAATAAAAAGCTCTTACTAAGGTTCGTTTTTTTCATTATCTCTCCCAATCTCTGTTCTTTTCTTTTTACAGTGGTCTTCACCCTGTACAAGACCCGGGAGCCACTCAAGGTAGAGCGTTACAAAGTAAGTGGTACAGATTATGCGGATATGTGTGGAAGATAACGATTAAACCTAGATTTGAACAAGTGAAAATTGTAGAGATTGGGGAAGCAATATCTTGGGAGTCGGTTTCATAAGGCAACGGTTCGTGAGAATTTTCTGCTTGAGTAGAACAGACCTCATCAGGAAGGTGGGTATGAAGAGAATGAGCGCGGTTCGGTACAATATGTGCATGGTGGGTCTTAGCCGTAAAGGTTAGGGCTGATGGAACTAACGAATGTAGTTTATCTGAACACTCACCATGGAAATAGCGATAGAGCTTGAAAACGTCGCATCTGTGAGAAAGAGGTTGGAAAGTGGAAAATAATCCATCGCCAACAAGGACGCGGATCTGGCTCTTGTAAAGACAGGGGATATCGGAAGGAGTGAGCTACTTTCTGGGGAAGTACAGGGAACTGGCCATTTTCCCAGCATATACACCAATGGACTGTATGCACGAGGCCAGCGTTGATTTTAAACCCCAATAGGCGGTCAAGGCACGCCCCTCCCTTAAGGAAAATCGGTTCATCACGATTGATGAAAGTTCTGGGCCCGATCGGAGATGGTGTAAAAATCACTAGTTTGATTTTTGAGGCATTGAACATGATCAGCCATTTTTTTTTTACCCCACTGAGCTGCTAAAACTAAGTCAGATAAGAGATCAGCCGCTAAGCTCTGGTCATCGATTGATTTGGAGGTGCCCGACTATAACGTCATATCATCAGCACAGATATTCATAAAAGATAGGAATGTTCTTCCATCTATTTAAAAAAAAAATGAATCTCCTGCCTTCTATATTTCCTGCGTGCGTTAGATTCTCCAGACCCCGTTCCACATTATATGCGCCAAAACTGTCTCTTTCTGATTATAAGAGTATGTCTACACTTTGGTTCCATTTTTCCCCATATCTTCTTCGATGTTAACATATTTAGTTAATGATATTCTCACCATCCTTCTGTAGAACCATATTTCTGCTACCCCAATCTCTTCTTCTTCACTACCATTGAATTATATTAAATAACAGTGTAGTGGTCTTTTTTCCAGCGAAATTTTCCCGTTTCTTAATACTTTACTTAGCATTTGGAAGACATCTTTCTCTATTCCTATTAACCTTCGGATTTAGGTGTTATATTTTCCATCTTCTGCGGGAACAACTCCCAGTAAAAATTGGGACAATCTTGTTTAGGACAATCTTCTTAATAATTAATTAATCTGCTTATACGAGTCTTCTAGTATAAGAGTAAAAATGAATATAAAATTACGTACAAATAACAACAATATATTTTATTATTTGGGCCAGCTAAATAAAAAGAATACTAAAGTTTGTTATACAAATTCAGTGATGGCCGTTAGCACATCGGCGGTAGATCTGGATAAACGGTAGCCACATTGTTTATGCGAAAGGAGGTATTTGGAAGTAAGATGCTTAACCAATTTGACGTTGATTAGAGCCTCTTTTACATTACCAAAAACAAGTAAGACTTGAAGAGTTTAATTATAGTGATGTGTAAATCATCTTGCCAGTCTGTATCACAAAGTTTTCCGAATAGAAATTTCTTCTTACCAATGTATCATGAAGAAAAAAGGGATGATTCGACCGTGTGTATGCAGTATGTTGGGTCCTAGATGTAAAGATCTGAACTGGTGAAACAAGGAAAGGCATTTTCCATGGAAATAGCGATAAGAGGCATGCGGTGTTTCGTCTATGGAGTAGGGTTCGTTAGGTTGAAAATAATTCATCACCCACAAGACCGCGTAGACTCTTTTGACCCCAGTTATGGCTAGAAAGCGACGATTCACTTCTGGACGCATCATTTTTACTTTAATTGTATCGCTTTAGTAGATTTGAACTAGTTTCAACAGTCTTTATTTTTAATTACTTATTTATATTTTTTTCTGTTTTCAAGGTTTACATGTAAAAGTAGATGGGTTCGACAATCGTCCGGCTCACACTCCTCCTTTGTCCTTTGAACAGGAGTAGAGGTTTATCCCTTGTTTTCTGTTTAGGGTTAGATTTCCGATTCCCTCTAAAGTCTACTTCAAGTCTATAGTTCTAACGTCTCCGCCTAAACTCTGAAATGTTATTTACAATTAATTTTATTCCCCCTCTCAATAGGAGTCGATACCTTCGCCTATTGCCCGGTTCGCCCCCGTCGTTGGTCATTTAAATACGAGTAAAGGTTTATCATGACATCATACGGAATACTTTCTTATAGTAAAATTAGCAATAGATTTCAGGGAAACAGATATTATATTAGAGCATTAAAAATAAATACAGTGTAACCCGGATATAAGAGAGTTGTCGGGACCGGAGAAGAAGTCTCTTATATCCAGGTTTCTCTTATATCCGGGTTTGGTCTATTTTGTTTAGGTAAGTATGGGCTCTAATTTGGGACCAGAGAAAATCTATCTTATATCTGTGTTTCTCTTATATCCGGGTCTCTTATATCCGGGTTACACTGTACACATAAATTATTAGTTTTTATAAGAAATACGCACATCAGTTAAACATGGATTCCAAGCACCTTAGTTTTTAAATCAAATTCCTCTAATATCTTGTAAAGTAACTGTTTTTTTTTAATTATTTTTAAACAACAGAATAAATAGTTTCGTCTTTCGTTTGGTTCAAACTCTTTCCAAGTCTATGGAACAGGAATAGAGGTTTATCTCTTTTTTGGGGGGGTTGGATTTCCGGTTCCTTCTAAAGTCTTCTCGTTCTCTTTCACTCTCAGTACCTCTTGCTTCTTGGCGCCTTACTTGGAGTGATTTGATTAAAAGAATACAAAGTTGGTGGGTAATGAAGGTGTCTTTGTAGAGATGTCCTTATATTATCTATATATATGAGAAGTTATGATTAAAGAGACTTACATTTATGAAGGGTTCTTTGTCGTTCTGGCTGAATTATTACATATGTTTGGGTGCACGTTATTAGGAGAGACGCCTGAAGACGTCCACCTGACTACCTATCGAAAGCGAAACACGTTATCAATAAAAAGCTTTTCTACTTTTTTTGTCAATCAATAAAATCTTTTATTTTATTTTTATTATTAATAAAGGAAACAAAATACGTTTTATCTCTGTAGCAGGGTTCCTCAAAGTGGTGAACATTGAACCCTGGGTATCGATTGAACTATCTAGGGAAGGGGTAGGCAAAACTTGGCACGCGTACCAAACATGGCACTCCGATGACTTGTTTTTGTCACGCTAAACTTATTCATTAGATTCCCCTTTTGACTTACATTTATTCTTTCTCCTATTTCATGCATATCATTAACTCGTATATTTTTATTTTCTGCCCTTTACAGATTGTGCAGAATGCCACGATCATCAGCTAAGAAACGATGTCATTCAAACGAAGAGGGTATTAGAGAATTTAAAGAATATTGGACTGAAAAATTTGGCATGATGAAGAAAGACAATAAAGCCTTATGCATTTCCTGTTCCGAAACAATCGTTTGTAGGACTCTTCTTCTGTTAAGGGACATTTTAAAAGTGTTCATAAGAACCTAAGCAATAAAACTGAGCGAGACAAAAGAACAGGCTGATACTTTTAGGAATTGTATTTCAGGTAGGCCCAGTTCCAACTTAGTTGCTGCTAGTTTTGAGGTTTCAAAAATCTTTTGTTGGCACGTGTAAAAGTTTTGTGTCAGAGACTCTGCCGGTTTTGGCACGCACTCTCAAAAAAGTTGCCCAGCCCTGATCTAGGAAGTCAATAAATATCTGGAGGTTCAATATGGGTTCGATAAATCAATCGCGGTGACTTACGTCTAAAACTCACCAATTTCCAACGAAATATCGAAACACTTGCTACAGCGAATCAAACACATCCTCTCTTATTAATGAGGTAAATTCAATAAAAAAAAATGCATATTAATTTACTTTTAATGAGTTTGTAATTATCAAAATTAATTTTGATTATTTTTTCATTTTTATTATTATTATTATTATTATTATTTTATTTCCTTTGATTTCTGGTGTGTACACATTTCTTTCTGGGTCTCGCCCAGAGACCTAAGGTTAGAAATGGCATCATGACATTTTTTACTGAAAACACATATGAAAAAGCATATTTTACATAGATAAAGCCCTTTGTAAGGTGTGGGCTGTGGTCATTAGAACACTTTTTTTTTATATTTCTTTAAGGCATGGGCTTCCAGGAATCCCTTCAATTAGTCTACTGGAATCTTTTCCAACCAATTCGAGGGTTCCAAATACAACAGGGATTGTTGATGTTCCCATGTGCCACATTATTATTATTATTATTATTATTATTGTGTGGCATCATCTTGCTACAGGGTAATTTTAAGTGCCTAATTACCAAGTCCCTCCGAGGTCTATTATTAAAATGGTTGCTGTAGACATCTTATAAAGAGAGAAGCAACATTAAGACGGTGGGAAAGGGACTGAAACGGAGATGGCAATTCAAGACATGATTAATAACATTACAGATTCTTCATTGGATTTGAATGGAGAATCTCTAAATACATAGCAGAAGCACTAGAGTAGATGTGACAGCAATATTCAATGTATGGATGAATTGTAGTCTTAAAATGTCTAAGATAAATTCAAGTGAGGAAAATGGTCTAGCTCGACACAACGAACCATATTTTCTAGCAACAGACCTAATAGATGCATATTACCATAAGGCAAGGGTGTTAGATAAGAATTAAAAAATACAGGTGCCTCCTCGAGGGTAAAAAAAAAACAATACTTTTGATACTTCTTAATGTCTATACAGATATGGATGTTTGTATTTTAGTATCCGAAACAAAATTGGTGATGATGAGACAAAGCGGAAAAGCTTATAAACGACGCGTTTCGCCGACGTCATTTGATCTCGGCTTCTTCAGTTCAAAATGAAACACAAAGGAAAATTCGTTGGGATCTTTGACGATAGTAGAGTCAATAAATTATATTACATTACCAGATCCGACGACCAGAAACCAGTAGGTGATTATATATATATATATATATATATATATATATATATATATATATATATATATATATATAGGTCTGTTATTTAACCTTGGGCATTGTTTTTTCTTACACTATAGAGTATATATATATATATATATATATATATATATATATATGTGTGTGTGTGTGTGTGTGTGTGTGTGTACAATCGCTCGCACATCTACCTATATTTACCCATTTGGTTATATATATATATATACATACATACACACACACACACACACATATATATATAAAATGGGCTATCTTCCCCCCATGAATATGGAATCGGCTATTGCTCAACACTTAGTTGAGAATATAGCCTGCGCCAAGTCGTATAAAAAAGAGTGGTTTAAAATTAGTCATACAGCTGATTCCAACAATCATTTCAGGATTTTGAAATCAGTCTGTATAGGATTAAGGAAACCTTCTCTCTGCCGGCAGAAAGAATTTGTAAAGTCTCTTAATCTGTTGGGGGATATTTTATTTTAACTGTCCCTCGCTAATTTATTTACACGCTATTTCCCGTCCCCTCGTTACAAGTATAGACACTTGTTTGTTATTTTACCGTGTTTCCCCCCCCTTTTTTTTTGCTCTTTATTTTCGTTACTGTTCTTTTCGTTAATTAATTATCCAGCGATTGTCTCCTGATGAGATGTTTGTTGAAAGAGCCTTAGAGACTAATAAAATTAAAATCAATAAATTCCTTGTTTTTAAAACTATATATAAATTTTGTACTTCTAAACATTTGTTTTATATATATATATATATATATATGTAAACATTTTCTACTTTCAGTGGACCGATTCAAAATCCAACTGATACCAACGGCTCTTATATATATATATATATATATATACAGACACACAATTCTTTGTTTAAAGGCATTATTAAACTTTGCTTGACCATTGACACACTGCGTTGCCAACAGTTCTAAATCTCGACATATATATATATATATATATATATATATATATATATATATATATAACACTTTTTGGTTTCTGGTCGTCAAATCTGATAAGGTAATTTAATTTATTGTCCCTCTAATCCCAACGCGTTTTCCTTATACACCGTCTTACCTTTCATTCTAACCTGAAGTAGCCGCGATCAACATACGTCGGCGAAACGCATGCTTCATAATCGCTTTACCACTTTCTCCCAATACAGAAATGTCACTAAATTAATAAATCCGTAAATTGTACGCTAATCTTTGAGAGGAGAATTAGATGTATAGAACCTCGGGTAGACAGGTACGGGCATATAACAGACGTGTGGGGAGGGGTAAGAAATTTTCTTACCCTTGCGTGCATTTTTTAAACCTTTCAAATGATTTTCCAACCCCTATCCTATTATTAAGATCACCAGTTTATTGCACACTGAGAAAGATCATTCCCCTCACAATTATTAAAATCCTCCTTGTGTTTGTTACCTTTTAACTGTAAAGAATAGTATTAAAACAGTGTTGGAAGCATGAATATATATGAGTGCCAATGAACAAGATTATTCATATTTTCTTACCTTTTAATTTTTATTATGCTGTTTTGTCTTCTGTTCCTCGCTATCTTACTGTTGCTGACATGAGCTTCACCGCCTTCCTTAAAAGAACGTTCAATTTGAATATGCATGTATCTATCTCAGTCGTTATACATACGTGCAAATTGTTAACAAAAAGAAAAGGGAAAAAAACAACAACAACAATGGCAACAACAAAGAAAGAAACTGAAGAAAGTGGCGCCAGCTGTTGGTGGATTATGGAACTGAAACGTCTCTGCTTGTTATGATGGGATCATTGCCTTTAATGACCTTGGTGTCACATCGAGGCGACTAAAAGTAAAAAAAAAAAAAATAAATAAATAAGAAAACACAATTACAGATAAAAAAAATGTTCAGGTGTTAATATATCTGAGAAATTTGTTTTGTTTTTCAACAAGACTTTTTTTGGGGGGTGGGGGTAAAAAATAAGACAGGGTTTTACGGGAGTTCTATTTTCTATTTAAAGTTCCTAACCAAGCAAAGATGTCGGTCATAAATTTTATTACCTCACAATAATACAGCTTGAAATAAATTAACAGACTGAGGTTTATGATGAATCAGTTTTCCTCCGGCCCATTTCCCCAATTCTGAACAAATGGTCAAACACCAAAATTTGGGTGAAATCATTTTTTCAGGGTTCCCTTGTAGAATAATTAAAACACTGAGACGCACTTTAAATTCTCATAAGGAAAAATAGCCATATACATTCGAAAATATGAAATTTTGGTTTAACGTTATCAAAGAGTAGCAGTAGATTGGGGCTTGTTAAAATCTGATATTCATCGGACGGATAAAGGAAAAAAAGGACAGGAGAAAAGCAACGCGGGACCTAGTTAATGGTCTTGAGCAACTGGATGACGGAACAGGGTCTGGGAGAAATAAAAAAAAAAAGACAAAACTTATTAAGAGCTACAACGGCCAGGAGGATGTGGAGGACCATGATCGGTTACGTTCTAAAGGGACACGGCACATAAAAGAAGAAGAATCTGCTAATTTTTAGAGAGCCCAATAATGACTGATTTAAATCCCTTGAGAAAGGCAAAAAGGGAAGTATTATCCACTGGCTCTTAAAGATTAAGAATATTGCATCCAGTTTAAAATATCAAACGACTTGACTTAAACATGGAAGCCGTGTGCTTGGTGTCCCTAACTTTTTAAAAAAAAAAAATAAAGATTCTTAAATATAAAAATAATTCAAAAATTATTCTTCTGTTAACCTGTGCCGCACCTGGCTACTTTTCAGTGCACATTAGTGCACCCGGTGCACCGGTTGAGAAACACTGGGCAAAATGTAAGGCACCCAGTGAGAATCAAAATCCTTAGTCTATTATGACTAGGGATTTTGAAATTAGGATTAGGAAACTACCTCGTTAAGCTTGGTATATTTCGGAAGGATATTTGAATAATTCCGATACATAGAGCAAATTGCTCTCATATGGATACAAAAAGAATTCAGTAAATATACAAAAATAGAAAAATTGTGTAAGACAAGGATGTGCCTTCTCACCAGATTTATTCAACCACGAGCCGAATTACCCGCGCCTTGCTGCGTGTCACACATTTTCTTTGTAAGAAAATGATGATTGATTTTCAAATCATTGTTATAATTTGTGGAGAAAAATTATGCATTTCAGTATTACTCAATGATCTTGCCGATGTGACCTCCATCTTCTGGCTTTCTCCATCTATATTTTGGATAGGAGTCATTCCCTTGTTCAAATTTAAATTTAATTTAAATCAAAAGGAAAAATATTTTAAGTGGGGGTGGACAAATAAAGTATTGATGCTTAACACCAAAAGGTGACTGTTTAAATTTCTAGGGCACATAATGAGGTAATTTAGTACTCAGTAAAACTGATTTTTTTTTTTTGATTATTACTCGAAAAACTGAAAAAATAATACTTGTTAAACTGAAAAATGCCCAACTAAGTTTGTTTGTTTTACGGAATATCAACCCATTGAGTCATTTAATGCCGAAATGTAATGGTTTTTTTGTTTTGTTTTTGTTTTTTTTGGTAATTTTACTATCAACAGGTGGTGTTGGTAATTTTATTTACAATAAGTGTAATTGGTAATTTTTCTGCCAATAGATATTGTTGGTAATTTTTTACATAAAAACTTATTGCAGGTATTCCTATATTTTTATACTTTCATAGTGTTTTGTGTTTGTTTTGAGGTTCACTATTTGCCCAGTGTTGGGACCCTAACAGGTGCTACCACCTCGTGTCAGGGTGGACCTAGGAAAAACAACAATTAAGAGATGATTCAACACTCCTCAAAACCTACTCTCCAGATAAGAGACCTTGCTAGGTGGGACGGTTTCACATCAAAATATTTGGTGTAAAAGAAACTGGCAAGCCATTCTTCTATGCCGCCTTGAATGTCACCACAATGTTCACGTCGGGAGGAGCAGGGATTACTGCAGCGAATAAAACGAACGAATTGAAAAATTGACTTCAAGAATAACATGGCAAAATCCGAATAGACATTAATTCCAACCGATTCGAAAGAGAAACGTTTCAGATAATTGAAATAATATTTCAGATAATTGAAATAATATTTCAGATAATTGAAAAATTACTTTCAAGATGAAAATAATAAAATTCGTACAATAAATTTCCAATCATTTAGAATGAGAAACATTTCTCGTAATTGAAAAAAAAAACATTTCAGGCAATTTAAAAATTACCTTCAAGATGATCGTGACAAAATCCGACAAGACATTTTTTCCGACCTATTAGAACGAGGAACATTTCAGATAATTGAAAAAATCTTTTCAGGTAATTGAAAAATTGCCTTCAATGTGGACGTGAGAACGACTAACAAAACCTTCTTCTTGACCTTTTAGAATGAGAACCATTTCAGTAAGTAAAAAAATATTTTAGATAATTGAAAAATTATCTTCAAGATGAACATGACAAAATCCGACAAGACTCTCTTTTCGACTTATTTGAATAAGTAACATTTCTGATAATTGAAAAAAAAACATTTCATGTAATTGAGAAATTATTTTCAACAATAACATAACAAAATATGACATGACCTTCATTCTGGCCTATTAGAATGAGAAACATTCCTGATAACTGAAAAAAAAACATTTCCAATGAATTAAAAATTACCTTCAAGATGAACATGAGAAGAACTAGCAAGGCCTTTTTTCCGACGTATTGGACAAAAAACATTTTAGATAACAAAAAAAACATTTCATGTAATTGAAAAATTAGCTTCAAGATGAACATAACAAATTCCGACAAGACTCTCTTTCGGACCTAGAATAAGAAACTTTTCTGATAATTAAAAAAAAAAAACATTTTAGATAATTGAAAAATTACCTTCAAGATGAACATGAAAAATCCGATAAGACATTTTTCCCACCTATTAGAACGAGAAATATTTCAGATAATTGAAAAAGCATTTCAGATAATTAAAAAACATTTTAGATAATTGAAAAATTACCTTCAAGGTGAACATGACAAATTTCGATAAGACGCTCTTTCGGGCTTATTAGAATAAGGAACATTTCTGATAATTGAAAAAACATTTTAGATGAATTAAAAATTACAAGATGAACATCACAACATCCGACATGACATTCTTTCCGACCTATTAGAATGAGAAATTTCTCAAATAATTGAAAAAACATTTCAGATAATTGAAAAATTACCTTCCAGATGAATTTGACAAAATCCGAGAGGATTTTCTTTCTGACCTATTAGAATGAGAAACCTCTCAGATAATTGAAAAAAGAATTTCAGATAATTGAAAAAAGCATTTCAGATAATTAAAAAAAAAACATTTCAGATAATTGAAAAAGCATTTCAGATAATTAAAAAAAACATTTCCGATAATTGAAAAGTTACCTTCAGGATGAAAATGGCAAAATCCGACAAGACTTTCTTTCCGACCTATGAAAATGAAAAACATTTCAGATAATATTCTTGTTAGGAGAATGGACAAATACGACGACAACTGAAATCTGTAAGCTAAAAAAAAAAACTTAAAAAACCTTAGAAACTGTATATGTTGTTACAATCAAAACATAGAAAGAAAGGCTGTTGTATGGGTTTTGGAACATCATTCACATTTCTTTGTATCTCTGTGATTTTGTGATCTTAGATTTTCAACTTCTGAAAATTTTGTTTCGTCATTCAGGTCTATTATCTCAACGTGTCAAACGTCAAGGTAGAGATTGCTTTACAACTAGGTTTATCCCTGGTGTATTGCCAATTAAGTTATTACAAATTGTTAAAAGTAAAGTTTAGAAACCGTGGTTCTACTGAAATATATTTACATTCAAATTATTGTCTACATTAGTTATAGTAAAACTGCTGGGTGTATGTGGTCCAGGCTTTGAGCGAGGAAAGTCTGAGAGTCTTGCCAAAGATCATTCTTCTTTTAACGTTGTGGACTAGGGATACAGAACAACAAAGAACTGTACAAATTAACAGAAGTAGCATCAACTGAGGACTACCAACAGCAGCAACAACTAAAATGGATAGCACATGTAACTCGAAGAGAAATGAAGATTTGGAAGAAAACCCTCATCAATACTGGAAAGAGCGATAACAGCTACTGGACTTAGAAAACCTCCTGATGTTTTTTTTAAATGGAAGATTTTATAAATTTCAATCGAAAGCAGTAATGGCTGCTCGGTTAGTAAATGCCAAAATTTAACTTTGGGGAAGCAGATAATATTAACATTACCTTTACTCTTCAAAATATACTTAATCTCTTCAGGAAAATAACTTTCATTGAAGTTTTCTATGTTTCTATTCCGATTCACTTGTTCTCACAATCTCCCATACGTAACGGCATACACAAAAATGATTAAGTACATTGTTTCTTGAATTTTGCAACGTTTCGCTTAAGGTAATTTTCCGGCATTTCAAACCATTGGCAATTTTCACTAAGGATGATCATACGTGCAATCATTTTAAGCTTTAAAAAGAAGGAACGTTCATAATTATTTATCTGAAGATAAAAACTATTTCTTCTTTTAAATTCTTTTCTCTTCACAAATGAATAGATTAAGAACAAACCGCGTGCATCTGCTTGCATGAATAATATTGTCATCAGTGTTAATATTATACCAAAATTACAATTTTTAATTATATAAAATACTCCAAAGGAAATAAAACCCACTTTTCCCCATTTCTAAGACAGAAACTTACACGTACGGCCTTCTGTATTTTTAGGGAAAATCTATCAGTCAGTTATGTACCATGCGTGATACACGCTTAGGCGGTCATGTATCTTTTGACGAGGCAGATTTTTTCCCGCAGTAGGTTGTCATTTCTTTCTA
>CAHIKZ030005144.1:720000-840000 GCA_903632075.3 Acanthosepion pharaonis
GACCTTTTTGGGGGGGTTGGGGGGAGTCGGGAGCCGATAAATATGACGGTTAAAAATGAACACTGACATAAATGTAAGCTATCAACACCTGAGCAAGAAAGAAGTATGAACAAAACAGCCATAAAATTTTTTAGAGAGTTTAAAAATATTATAGAATCGGAGTAAGAAATTAAAATTAATCATTTTATGAAAAGATGTTAATATTAATCCATTCAATGCTACATCTTTAACTAAATAGTAAAAGTTACAGTATAAAAAAATTAAGTAAATTACTAATATATTACTTTCATTTAAATATAACCAATCTGATTATATCAATATAATAGTAATACATTTTCAAGTACTAAGGTTATAATTCAAATTATATCATAGTTATACTAATTATTTACAAATTTTATAAAGAATTAAATTTAAATTCAGTATATAAAAAATATAGTATTATAAAAATAATTAAATATAGAAGAAAATTCCACGTAAATTATAAGGCTACAAAATGAATATGTGGCATTTACCAATCTGATGAGAAATAAAACATCGAAACAAAATAATCCCGGCCCCTAAAAATCAAGTATTTGTAGATGAATTTTCGACTCATATTCTGATATCACTTCCAATCTTCGTCATATTTGTCACGCACATAAAAATACACCAACGTATTTATTGTCTACCAGTTCAAAAATAAAACACACAAACTGACACAATGAGATAAACTCAGGATCCGCACATATATATATATATATATATATATATATATATATATATATATATCCGCACATAATACATACATAATATATATATATATATATATATATATATATATATATATATATATATATTGTACTCTGTTCCTACGGACGGGAGGAACCTGAAGGAGGCTACGCCGAATGGCGGAGTCTCCTTCGGGGAGGTAAAACCGTCCCTGAATCCGTTTATACGGGTTTAATGGGCATATTTTTGGCCGAGCCCACGGGATCGGAATGCCCACGTTAAAAAGGCCTTGTGCCACATGACGGCCTCGTGGGGGGGCTGAATATCGTCAGTCGCTCAACTCTTGAGCGACTGTTCGGTTCAACTCTCTGTCTACGGACGGAGAGGAACCCGAAGGAGGCTACGCCGAAGGGCGGAGTCTCCATCGGGGAGGTAAAACCGGCCCTGAACCCGTTTAGGCGGGTTCAAACAGGCATATTTTTGGGCCGGGGAAACCCACAATAAATAACTGACCTTGTGTCACCTGTTGCCCCAGTGCGGGGAGACTGAATACTGTCAGTCGGTCACTTTCTAAGCGACTGTTCGGTTGAATTCTCTGACTTCGGGCGGAGAGGAACCCGAAGGAGGCTACGCCGAAGGGCGGAGTCTCCTTCGGAGAGGTAAAACCGGCCCTGAACCCGTTTATGCGGGTTAAAACGGGAATATTTTTGGGCCGAGCCCACCGGCCCTGAATATCGTCACTCGTTCAAGTCGATCTTGGTTGTCCGGCTGAACTCTCTGCCTTCGGGCGGTGAGGAACCCGAACGAGGCTACGCCGAAGGGCGGATTCTCTTTCGGGGAGGTAAGTCGAACCTGAACCCGTTTATACGGGTTCAATTGGCATATTTTTGGGTCGAGCCCACCGGCTCGGAGATCCCACATTAAATAACTGGCCTTGTACCACATGATACCCAAGTGGGGGTGGGATGACTGAATATCATCAGTCGTTCAAATCGGGGAGGTAAACCGAACCTGAACCCGTTTATACGGGTTCAATTGGCATATTTTTGGGCCGAGCCCACGGACTCGGAGATCACAAGTTAAAAACCCGGCCTTGTGCCACATGATGCCCCAGTAGTGGGGGGGGGTGACTGAATATCGTCAGTCGTTCGCGTCTCGACCGGCTGTTTCGGCTGAACTCTCCCCCTTTCGGGCAGGGAGGAACCCGAACTAGGCTACGCCGAAGGGCGGAGTCTTTTTCGGAGAGGTAAACTGACCCTGAACACGTTTGTACGGGTTCAATGGGCATATTTTGGAGCCGAGCCCACGGGCTCAGAGATCCCACTTTAAAAACGGCCTTGTGCCACATGACGCCCCAGTTGGGTGGGGGGCTGAATATCGTCAGTCGTTCGCATCTCGACCGGTTGTTCGGTTGAACTCTCTGCTGCCTTCGGGCGGGGAGGAACCCGAACGAGTCTACGCCGAAGGGGGTAGTCTCTTTCGGGGAAGTAATCCGACCCTGAACCCGTTTATACGGGTTCAATGGGCATATTTTTGGCCGAGCCCACGGGCTCGGAGATCACACGTTAAACCGTCCTTCTGCCACATGACGCCCTCATGGTGGTGGGGGGACTGAATATCGTCAGTAGTTCAAGTCGAGTCAAGTGTCGAGTCAAGAGTCGAGTCAAGAGGCAGTCCGAAACAGACTCACGTTCAGACAATTACTGCAAGACATTGGCATAGTGATACTGGTCGAGACTACATTGTTCTCTCTACTAAACCTGATTGTTCATACTAACACTTCTACTTCTCTGTATATATTCCTGTTTGTAATATATCTGTGTTATTCCATACCTGTGTTCGAGTTATTTTTTATTGGTTCTACCTTGGACTATCACCGTGGTACAAGGAACCGGACTATAACAATATATATATGTATATTTTTTTCTGGCCATTTGTATCTATTATTTCTGCTTTGAAAATTACTGCTTCAGTTTTGCAAATTGCATTCAATGGTCATCTGCTTTTATTTCTGCAAGTGCATATATTATTGTTAACAATATTTTGCTGCAATTTGTTTGTTGGTTTGTGTGTTTTTTATTTCTGGCGTTTTGACTTTTTATTGTGGTTTTCAAATTACTAGTACTTATATAGCTTAATTTAACTGTGTTTTTATTAAATATATGTTATTAAATATATGATTATTATTTTTATTAATATATATATATATATATATATATTTTATACACACATATGCATATGTGTGTGTGTGTATGTGTGAGAGAGAGAAACAAAGAGAGACAGACAGACAAGAAGACATTCTTAATTTGGATTTGTAGGTAGTGTAACTGTTATTTGTACGGAAAAGGAGAAAGCGAGTCGATTCCAAATTTCCGCTTCGACTATTGCGTTCACTTTCGCAAAAATGCCCGCGCGGAAGGTATGTACCCGTCTCTCCCTGTCTCTCTGTCTCTCTGTCTCTCTCTCTCTCTCTCTCTCTCTTTCTCTCTTTTTCTTCTCTCCCCCTTTACTTCTTTTTCTCTCTCTCTGTCTTTCTCTCTCTGATTTTCTCTCTCTCTTTCCATCTCTCTCTTTGTCTCTCTCCTTCTCTCTATTTCTGTCTTTATCTCACTTTCTTTCTCTATCTCACTTTGTATATCTGTGCATGTGTGTGTGTGAAGAGAGGTAGGATAGAATCAACTCTCTAGCCTTCGGTTGACGACTATTTCAGAGTAGCAAAATTCTAAATCCAGAACCGTGGAAAATTTCACCATCTTTCCTAAGAAAGTATGAAACAATCCACGGATAATAAAGAAAGCTAGGGTCGCTTACGCCCTGAAGCTACATGGTCTTTTTTTATTATTTTCAAACAAATATCATAATACACCGATGTTAAATAAAATTGAAACATCTTGAAATAAAAATAAAAATCAAATTAAATAAATTGCAACACCTTGAAGGATTATTTACACTATTAACATGCGGACTGTTGTCCTCATCTTTACTATTTTCATCACGTTTCGAACGTTATTCTCAACAGTCTTCATCAGTATATCAACCCGAGTAATAGGCTGTGAAGAGCAAACAGCCTATCCCTGTAGATTATATAAAGGGTTCAGCTAAGAATTGACTCCTGAAGTTAAAAACGAGAACAATTAACTCCTGAAAATGAAAAAGATAGCCATTGACCTTGAAGATAAAAAAGATAAAAATTGTCACCTAAGATAAAAATGATAATAATTGACTCCTGAAGATGAAAATGGTAATAATTAATTCTTGAAGATGAAAAATAACCATTGACCCTTGAAGATAAAAAAGATAAAATTGACACCTGAAGCTGAAAAAGATAACCATTGAACCTTGAAGATAAAAAGATAACTATTGACTCCTGACGATGAAAAATATAACCATTGACCTTTGAAGATAAAAATGACAAATATTGACTCCTGACGATGAAAATGATAACCATTGACCTTTGAAGATAAAAATGACAAATATTGACTCCTGACGATGAAAATGATAAGCATTGACCTTTGAAGATAAAAGGATAACTATTGACTCCTGACGATAAAAAGATAACCATTGACCTTTGAAGATAAAAAGGTAACTATTGACCCCTGACGATGAAAATGATAACCATTGATCTTTGAAGATAGAAATGACAAATATTGACTCCTGACGATAAAAAAGATAACCATTGCTCTTTGAATATAAAAATGACAAATATTGACTCCGGACGATGAAAAGGATAACCATTGACCTTTGAAGATAAAAAGATAACTATTGACTCCTGACGATGAAAATGATAACCATTGACCTTTGAAGATAGAAATGACAAATATTGACTCCTGACGATGAAAAAGATAACCATTGACCTTTGAAGATAAAAAGATAACACCTGACTCCTGAAGACAAAAAGAAAAAAATTGACCCTTAAAATTGTAGCCTTCAAAGAAGCAACCATGCAAAAGCCTGTCCCATAAATTGTATTTATTTTTCAGAAAGATTTATTCTTCCACGATAATCCTTGTCTTTGTTTATGCATTCAATTAAGTGGCAAAAATTAATACAATAAATCAAACATTATACAAATGTTCGATTAAAATTCAAATAATAACTATGTGTCAAGCGAAAGATGTATAGAACACTTTTTTAAATTAATATTCACCACAAAGGAATTTTTGTCCTATCCTTGGCTTTCATGCATCCTGTTCAATAACATGACTCTTGCCCTGTTAATCCACTTATTTTTACTTATCTGCTTTATCTGCCTTTACTCATTCTTTTCATTTCCGCACATTTGTTTCATTAAGCCATTCCTCTTTAGCCTCCTCCTATTTGTTGCTTATGCTGGCTCATCACGGATGAAGAAGAGACTTCAGAAGCAGCAGTAATGTAATTCTATAGAAAGATGCTGAGGATTCCACCGACCGAACATGTGAGCAAAAACGAAATTTTAGAAAACGTAGAAACAAAATGGACACTTTGACTTAACCTCAGGAAAAGACAGTTGAAATTCCTCGGGCAGATAATGAGAAAAGGGGACTTGGAAATTTTGATACTCTCAGGAGAGTTTGAAAGCAAGAGAGGCGGAGGAAAACAAAACCTAACATTTTTTACAATGTGGTTCATCCTGTACAAAGTCCGAGATCCACTCGAGGTAGAGCGTTACAGAATAAGAGGTACTAGTTATGCGGATAGATGGGAAAGATAGCTGTTAAACCTAGGCTTGAACAGGTTATGATTGTAGTTATCGGGAAAACATCTTCTTGGGAGTCGGTTTCGCAGTTCGCAGGAAGAAAATGCTCGAGTGGAACTTACTTATACCAATTAATTATAGAAGGAATGAGGTGGGGGGGAGTTGCTACAATGTGCGTAGCATGGCGGGTTCATGCCCTAGCGAACATGAGTAAATGAATGGCAGAAAAATATTTAGAAGAGATAACAAATTAACAACATTTATTAAGAGCTAAAAAGGACAGGAAATTGTGGGGAGCCATGATCGCCAACGTCCTGAAGAGACACATTACATAGAAGAAGAAGAATACAAGATCATTATTTACATTATTCGGACTATTGTCCTCATCTTTGTCGCCATATTTATCACAACGTTTCGTACGCTCCGGCATTCTTCAGGTGGTTGGAATGTCAAACTGAACCCTTTATTTCGCTCACCGGGGTAGACTGTTCTAATTCCACGTGCCATGGATGTCAGTTATCTTCTGTTAATTTCCTTCTGAAAGTTCTCCACTGCCTTAACCGGGTATTGAACTCACACTCTTTGGGTTCCGTCTCTGGATCTAACCAACGCCTTTATCCATGTGTCCTTGAGGACATCTGGGTATGAATTTCTGGGTATTATAAACCTAATGTCTCCAGCAACCATTTTTACCAGTGCTCATATTGCACTGGTAAAAATGGTTGCTGAAGACATTAGGATTATAATACCATTATTCCATTAAGGTCGTATAGGAACCATATTTGCAACAGCCATAGCAGCAGGACTATGTCTTGGGCCAGACAGACTTGACAAAACCCAACCCTCTTCAGATTGGTTTTGAATTCAAAGTTTTCCTTCTAGAGATGTTTGTCGTCTCAAAGCAAGAAAACCTAGTCTGCTCTGCTATTTAACCAATAGCTGAAAGAAATCGGATTTGCTTTCACTTCGTGCTAATGCTCCTTTTCCAGCAACATTAGCGCGAATTGAAAGCAAAGAAATCGCGCACCTCCTCGCTTAGTTATGTATGTATCTATGTATGTATGCACGAAGAAATTTCATATAATATTTATCTTGAAATTATATATTCCCAAAGACCATTCCCAAAGACTAGTAAACACGTTTGTCTACTTTACCATATTTATTTTCTTTTTATCATTCTATTCTGGGAAGAATAAAATTCTTTGTTTTAACTTAAGTCTACTTTTAAAAAAACATTTTCCCTCACTTCTTTATTACTGCAAGCAACGATTATTTTGTTAATTTTTTTTTTTTAATAATGCCACTCGTTTCTTGTGAGTGAAATGTTAGCCATGAATCAACGCCACCCGACCTAGAACCAAGCAATAATGTCATTGTTTTATTACTTTTCTAAATTTCATAATAATTTTCCATAAAATAAGTAACAGCTGCTCTAATTTACGTCGTCTAAGATGTTCTTTTCTGATCTTTTTCGCTTTCTTATTGTTCGTCCTTTTGTTCGTCTTTCTCTTGTCTTTCCTCTCTTCAGTTTATTTGACTTTAGTCCACTTCATTTTGTCTTTTTTTCTTTTTGTCTTTCTTTCTTTCTTTCTTTCTTTCTTTCTTTCTTTCTTTCTTTCTTTCGCTCTTCCTTCCTTTAATTTTTCTCTTTGTCTTTTTCTTACAATCTGTTTGCTCTTTACTTTTTTTTTTGATATATATATATATATATATATATATATATATATATATATATATATATATATATATATATATATATTTGCAGCCTTTCATGTTTCTAGCTCTTTCTTTTTTAAAACCTTTTTTTCTTCGAGATTGATTTGATTATTCGCAAATAAAAAAATCGAAGTTTTTTCGAAACGAGTATAGTTACGTATATATATCTATATATATATATATATATATAATGTTTTTCTCTTTTCCATTGTTCTGTAATCTATTTCTCTCTCTCTCTCTCTCTCTGTCTTTATTTCTTCCTCTTATGCATTCTTTTTTCTTTTTACTTCTCTTCACTTTTTCTTTCTCTTTTTATTTCTAACTCACGTTCTTTCTCTCTTTTTGTTTCTTTCTTTTTACCCTTGTTTCTGTTTTTCTTTCATCTTTCCACTTTATTTTACTTCTTATCATACACCGCTTGTTTTTCTTTCTTTCTTTCGTCCTTTCTTTCTTTCTTTCTTTCCTTCGTTCTTTCTTTCTTTCGTTCTTTCTTTCTTTCGTTCTTTCTTTCGTTCTTTCTTTCTTTTTTTCTTCGTTCTTTTTTGGTTCTTTCTTTCTTTCTTTCTTCGTTCTGTCTTTCGTTCTTTCTTTCTTTCTTTCTTTCGTTCTTTCTTTCTTTTTTTCTTCGTTCTTTTTTGGTTCTTTCTTTCTTTCTTCGTTCTGTCTTTCGTTCTTTCTTTCTTTCTTTCTTTCTTTCGTTCTTTCTTTCGTTCTTTCTTTCGTTCTTTCTTTCTTTCTTTCTTTCTTTCTTTCTTTCGTTCTTTCTTTCGTTCTTTCTTTCTTTTTTTCTTCGTTCTTTTTTGGTTCTTTCTTTCTTCGTTCTGTCTTTCGTTCTTTCTTTCTTTCTTTCTTTCTTTCGTTCTTTCTTTCGTTCTTTCTTTCGTTCTTTCTTTCTTTTTTTCTTCGTTCTTTTTTGGTTCTTTCTTTCTTTCTTCGTTCTGTCTTTCGTTCTTTCTTTCTTTTTTTCTTCGTTCTTTTTTGGTTCTTTCTTTCTTTCTTTCTTCGTTCTGTCTTTCGTTCTTTCTTTTTTTCTTTCACCCTCCGATCACCCAGTTTTCCATCTCTTCCCTTTATTTTCTGCATTTTTTTTATATTTCTTTCTTTCTCTCTCCTCTAGTATCTTCCATTGTTTCTTTATTTCTACCACCCACCTTCAATTTCTCCTTCTGAAATTTTCCTTTTTATTCTCTCTTTTTATTTCTTTATCTCTCCCTGTGTGTTTTCTTTCTTCCTCTCCTTTATGCATTCCCATCTTTCTTTTCTCTCTCTTTTTCTTCCTTTCCTGTCTCCCACCACCACCACCACCCTCTTTATTTATATACTTCTTTCTTCCTTTATTTTACTTCTTTGGTTGATTTACTTCCTTCATTCTTTCTTTTCTTTTTTTCCTTCGTCTTCCTTCCTTCCTTCCTCGTTTCTTCTCTCAATGTACAATCTGTTCGTTTTTTTCTTTCCTTTTACTTACTATCTTTTATTTCTTTCTCTCTATTGCTCTCTTCCGTCGTTTATTCTCCTTCGCTCTCTATCTCTCTGCCTCTCTCTCTTTCTCTATATGACATTTTGTGTTCTCTTCGCACCAAGGCCCTTGAGAAAATGTGATTGTATAACTTCCCCCCACACACACACACGCACGACGACGACGACGACATCTATGAATAAACAGCAGGGTATTTGGAGTCTATTATCCCTGTTTTGTTGACAAAAACGCTAAAAATCAGTATACCGTGATGAAAACATTCACCAAAAGTAATAAAAAAATACTTTTATCGTCAAAATCGTTTTGGTGTTATTAAGAGAAAGGATCAAAGTACTTTGGGTTTTTTTGTTTTTTTTTAGGAGGGGGGTAGTTTTTTTATTTTTGTTATATAATTAAATTTTTTTCTCCTTTTTAGAACATTCACAATGATTAGAAAACTTGTTTTTCTTGTGTCAGCGGTTGTACTAACTTTTAGCATAGCAAATTTTAGCCTCTTGTTTTCGTTGACAGACACATTAATTTGGAAATTCTTGCAAAAATCAAATAATTGTCGGATTTTAATGTCATTTTCAAATAAAATAAGGTATATTTTATATTTATTTATTAGGAAATCTCAGTAAAATATGTTTTTTTTTAAATGTGTTTCAGCCCTTTTATTAATTTTAAAAAACTTAAGAAATTCAACATAATAATATTTAGTGACTATATTAGTTAAAAGCAGAATTCTTTAAAGAATTTTTAAATACCTATATAATATAATAATAACAATATATAATAACCTCGTCTTGCCAAAAATCTGTACTGAATCGAAAAAATAAAATTTAAATTTAATTATTTAACTAGAAAAGTTTTTAATTGCTTTTATGAATAATAGATATTAAAGACGAAATTGCCTGAAGAAAAAAATTTTTAATGAAAAATTAATTTTTACAAGTTCTTTTTCATTTTTTACAATTCCAAATTGAATAATTTATAAAGATTTTAAATATTTCAAAATTCATTTTCAATGGGATAACTCTTAGGAAATATTGTTATTAAGTAAAACTATATTTACTAATCATATATTGGAAAATTTATTACTATCTGACGACCCCGAATATTTTTAAAAGAATTTCAAGATATTTTTGTATGTGTATATACGTGCAGAATTTATAAAGTAAACCTATAACTATCATTAAAATGTCACGTGTTTTAAGACTTGTCCCCACTTAGGGAAAAAAACCCTTCATTTCAACTTTATCGACTTCTCCACAATATTTAAATATGAACACATTCAGCTGTAAATAAAGCGATTAACACGTCGGAAAAACAATACCCAGTAGATAAGAAATGTTTGTATACAACATTTTATGCTATAAGTAAGTAATATTTGTTTCGAATCAGATTAATTGAACTTTAAATTTTCTAATTTTTCTCAAATAACGTTTCAGAAATATATATTTTATTTTTGCAATAGTTTTAAACGCGAGAATTAACTTTTGTTTACAAATGTGTCAAAACGGCCGATTTTTATCAATTTTACTGATGCTGAATTTTACTTACTGGAAATAGTAAATTTAAGATCTTTTAGCTTACAATTAAAGCTAAAATAAGTGGTTCGGGAAAGCTTTTTCATTTAAAAATTTTTATCTTAAATCTTACGCATACCGAAATAGTGGAGGTACTGACTGTAAAGCATACCATCTGGTGCGTCTGACAAACGACACAGAAACCACAGGGCAGCATCACTTGATGTCAGTGCGGTCCATTGCTAAAGAAAGGGTTTTGCTAGAATAAACAAAAACCTGCTACTCTCTCCCTCTCTCTCTCTCACACACACACACACACACACACACACACACACACACACACTCTCTCTCTCTCTCTCATCCATTCTTGTTTTTTTCTTTTCCTCTCTTTAAATTTTTTCTATTTTGTCTTTCAGTTTTTTTCTTCATTTTATCTATTCTGTTTTTACTCTTTAATTTCTCTCTCTCTCTCTCTCTCTCTCTCTCTCTCTCTCTCTCACTAGGTACCTCCCTCACATACACTCCTCTCACTTTTCCTTTTTATCTCACTCTCTCTCTCTCACTACGTCTTCCACTCAAATACAATCCACTCGCTTTTCCTTTTTATCTCTCTCTCATTACGTCTCTCTCTCACATACACTCCTCTCCCTTTTCCTTTTTATCTCCCTCTCTCAATACGTCTCTCCCTCACATACACTCCTCTCCTTTTTCATTTTTATATCTCTCCCTCTCTCACTACGTCTCTCTCTCACATACACTCCTCTCCCTTTTCCTTTTTCTCTCTCTTTCTCTCTCACTACGTCTCTCCCTCACATACACTCTCTCCCTTTTCCTTTTTTTCTCTCTCTTTCTCTCTCACTACGTCTCTCTCTCACATACACTCCTCTCCCTTTTCCGTTTTCTCTCTCTCTCACTACGTCTCTCCCTCACATATACTCCTCTCCTTTTTCCTTTTTATCTCTCTCCCTCTCTCACTACGTTTCTCCCTCACATACACACCTCTCCCTTTTCCTTTTTATCTCTCTCACACTACGTCTCTCTCTTTCTCTCTCTCTCTCTCTTCCTCCTGACTTTATTATCCCTCTTTTTCTTTTCATATTATTGACTGATTTTTTTCCTTTCCCCGAACCAATTTCTTCTTTTTCTTTTCTTTTTCTTCCGCTTTCCTTTACTCTGTCTTTGTTTTTTCTTTTGCCTTCCCATTTTTTTCTCATTTCTTACAACTTCTCTTGTCTTTTCTCTTGTCTTTTTTCCATTATCTGTCTTTTTACTTCCCACACCTTATTTTTCTTATCTTAAATTTTTAATTTGAACCTTTTGAAATTTAAGAAATTCGAAATAATACAATATTTTTTATAGCTTTTTTTATTTTAGAATCAAAACCAAATGTTCAGAATATTCTCGGTATACTTTGCGTATCTCAACATGTAAAAACATAGCTTCCGTATTAACCAATTATTAGAAATACTAAACAGTCTTTTTTTTTTACAATCTGTACTCGTTCAAAAGATCAAGAAACATTGAATTATATATATATATATATTTGATTATGTTTCCTTTAATTATAATATTTCGTCAATAATTTAAATCAAAATGTTTTCACTGTACTTTCTACAAATTACTCTATTTAAATCATTTAACACAACAAAGTCAATGCCAAATCCACGACACTTTCCTTAGTCAGGGCTACATACAGTTTTGAATTTAGTGTTGTCCTTCTCCTAGTCTGTTTGCATTCTATGGCGACAGAGTCCCTATTTACCCATAGCTAGAGGTTTTGAATTCAGAGCTGTCCTTCTCCGAGAATGCTTGAGACTCAAGACTATAGGACCCATTCTGTTCTGTTATTTACCCATAATGAGATAGATTCATACCTTTCGCAAATAAGTGAATTTCAGCGAACTCGACAGGAATTCGAACTCGGTTCTACCGATTCCTCAACTCGAGCCGCAATGCATTCCTCCGCCTTGTCTCAATCATAATAGTAATAATGAAATTTATAGCCATATTCTTATATATTATCACAAAACCAAACATATTTTGCAGTTTTTGTCTTTATATCTTGAATGTTCCCTGATTTTGCTGAATTTTTCTACCTGTGGCATATTTCTGTCTTATCTGATTTTAGATTTAATTCCTTTACACATTTAAACGGTACATAAATAGTAACAGAGATGGATTCATACCTTTACCAAGGTTATTTTCACGTTACGTAAATTTTAATGAACTCAACCAGAATTCGACCTCGGCTTTCCGATTCTTCAATACGAGCCTCTATATATTATCTACCGTGCCTCTCTGGGTCTTTTTGTGTGTTTGTGTGTCTGTGTGTGTGTGTACATCTGTGTGCAGTCGCTTAAAAAATCATTTAAAATACATATATCACATTTAGGAGTTACTAGCAGTAGAGCCCGGCGTTGCCCGGGGATGTAACAGTAAGAGATAGATCAAGTATCGACCATCATAAAGACTGAAAAATAAAATTGATAAAGATTATTGTTTAAGGTTGACGGACACGCGTGTCATAATTAGTTTTTGTTTGTTTGTTTTTTTTTTGTTTTTTGTTTTTTTTTACGAATTGGTCAAACTCAAGCAAAAACATTGTTTTCAATCGTTATGAATTTACCAATTGAATAGAATTTTATTATAAACAATTGTCTTGTAAATGGAATTTTTAAAGCATTCTGAATGTAAAAAAAAAAAAAAAAAGACAATAAGAAACACTACCTGCCAAAAAAAAAAGTGAGTTTTTTTGTTGAAATCGGTTGAAAAATGTAGGAAATCCGATCCCATATATAAACGGACACACACACACACAAACAACCTGGGTTTTATAATAAGTATAACTCGATATGAGTTGTCTCCCTTTCATTCTGGCGACAGGATCGTGTTTTATCGTGTTTTCAAATTGATTTCGTGTAAAAACAATTGTGATTTTCCGATTTTTGGCACTGTCAGAACTACCACAAGTTAATTTTACGCAGACCTGCGAAGTTTTATTGAAACCAGTTGAAATAGTAGGAAATCCGATCCAATATATAAATGTACAGACACACACACACACATACATACACACACAATCTGCGTTTTATAATAAGTAAGATAGGGCCCATAGATGTTAAGAGAAATGAGGCAGGGAGAACAGCGAGTAACCTACTTGGTAAACGGATGGCAGGAGAAGGATTCCTAAACAAAGCAACAGGAGTTCTTCAGGGCAACAAAAGAGAAAAAGTTGTAGAAAGCCATGACAACCCCCAACCCACCCCTCGTCCTGGAAGAGCATGACACGAAAAAAAAAAGGACAGGAAATAAACTTACCGGAATTGTGCCGTTCTTGAATAAACATCGACATTAATATTTTTAATACCGGACCAAAGTTTTCGTAAGGAAATCATATTTTTTACCAAATCATAAACTTTGATTAATTTTCATCCTGGGTATGACGATAAACTACAGCAAGGCCTCTAATCGGGATACTGGAATTTTTTAGGAGCTGCGGTTGTTCCCAGATCCACCGTGATCTGTGGTGATGCCACCTGTTAGGGTCCCAGCTATGGGCAAATGGTGAATCTACCAAGCAAAAATTATAATAAAATGAACAATATATTTTATCGCAAAATGACAATCAATGCAATGCTAACAAAATACATTTTGATCTAGAAACAATATATTAAAAAAAAAACATACCTTTATCTTTACAATATAAAATTATGTACAAAATATCTGTAGTTGATAACATTACGTACAAAATATTTAGATTTCGGCATTAAAAAACCCAAAGAAGTGTTGATATGCCGCTAAACAAAATAACCAACCAACCAGCCAAATAGCACATTTGATAAATAAATTTTTATAATTTTATTGATTGATAAATTTAATTATGATATTTTGGTCGTAATTAAATGCGTGTATGGTAATTACACTACAATTTTAAAAAATAAAGTGATTCTAATAAATTTAAACATCAAACAATAGATAGAAATTGTACGATATAGTATATTTTATTTGATTTATTAGGTTGTTCGGAAAATAATATTGGATTTTAGAATCAACTATTATTCCTGAATTAATATATTTAAACAGTGTCTAAATCAGTCTGCCACCGACTTACAAAGTTATTTATGGCTTTTCGATAAAACTCTGTTTTCGTCACCAAGAAATCATTAAATGCAGTTTCTGTTTCTTCTTTGCAACGAAATATTTTGGGCTTGTCAAGATGATTGAAAAAGCTGTAGTCAGTGGGCGAGAGATCAGGAGGAATATGGCGGATGTGGAAAAGTCTTGGATTCCAAGTCGGTGTATTTCTGCAAAGTCATCCTCTCAGAATGTGATCGAGAATTGTCATGAAGCAAAATTCGTCTTCGCCGATTAAGCAGTGCCGGTTTCATTTTGATTAACTGAATGTGCATTTTATCCAGCTTCTGGCAGCAAAATGATGCTCTGGTTAGATAACAGAAGAATGGAATGAACAGAGACAAAGACGAATAACTACTCACCAACTGTTGTAATCATCTGCTGCTGCAATTTTGGTATTCTGTGGCTACAATTTCGGTTTTTGAAAGCGTTTGGGTCCTTAGTAAAGATTGAGCCGTTTACGATTTTTTACGATTATCTTAAAGGATCTACTTTCTTATCACAAGTCAATATTCAATCAAGAAATATTCGAATTTAGCAGATGCATCGTTAGACATACTTGAAAACGTCCAAATTTTTGACTCACTCAGTTCATGTGGAACCCATTTATCAAGTTTCTTCATTTTGCCAATTTCCTTGAGATGGCCCGATATTGTTGAAATACTTGTGCCCATTATCTGCGACAACTCTCTGGCACTTTCAGGTGGGTTTTGTGCGACTTTTTTAGTGTTGATTGTCAATTGCAGGTGGAGGTCATTGATTCCACCTTGATCTTTCAAGTCTTGTTCGTATCCCAAGTGGGGAACTTGGGAAACCGGCAACGTACAGTCAACTCACAAGTGGATCCTTTATATCAAATAATCGCAGGAATCGATTTTTATTTAGCCGAGCATCAAAACAACCAGCCCTTTGAAACACTTAACTCGACATCCTTTCAATGTAACGGCTTTTAGTCTGTTGTTAACTGGGGCAAAGGATGGCTTGTTAATTCTTACTGCCTCCATAACTAAACAACTCTCTACTAATATGTTAATATTGACAGAACTTTGAGAATAATTGTGACCAGGCTTGAACTCATGCAAAAAAAATAAACAAATCTCTTCCTTTTTTTCCTGTACAAGATGAGCGGGATATAATGTTTTGATTTAAATTGTGAAAAAGATTCATTTAAAATTATCAAAGAGGAAACATTAATCATTAGGAATTAATCATATATTTTTTGTGCAACTATTATAATAATATATTCAAAAAACAATTAAAACGTTTTTTTCTAAAATCGGACAATCTAATAACAGTTTCTTTATTGTGTCTGTGAAGAGATTGTTCAGCATCCGTCATCGTATAGGAAATAAGATATTACATAGCAATACAACAATATTTTCTTTGTTTCTAATGAAATTCTATTTCTTAAAACTTAAAACTCTTTGAAAGTCATCCTTCGTTATTTCCACCATGTCTTCCGATTTCTACGCCATTAAAAGTGAATTATAAAGGACATTAATTTTAATAGTTTTTCTCGAAAATGCATCAAATCCTCGTTTTCATTTCCAAAATAATTTTAAAGTTTTCTTTATAAAACATGAAATAAGTTACTTGATTTATTTTTTCCGTAATAATAGATTTGTTTATGTCTTTTTAGTTTAATTAACACTTAAATGGCGAGAATTAACAATGGTTGGCTCATTGGAAACTTTCAAGTATTAAATTTTTACTTTGAAAGGGTTAAATTCTCTAGACTCCTTTATCCCATTATGTCTCTCCCGGCTTCTTGCTCCTCGGCACATTTTGAATAAAATTATACGAGTAAAATTTTCCACGAACACTTGAATTCAGTTTTCATTACAGAAAATATTCCGCATCAAAGCGTTTAGCAGTAAAAATGCTTATATATATATATATATATATATATATATATATAACTTAGTCATATTATATTAGTCAATCACGCTACCTTGGTTTCAACATTTCGGTATCTTCTTCTGGCGATTTGACCAAAATGATTTTTTAACGCTTTATTATTTATAAATAAACGCACAACGTGGCGTATAATACAAGGGGAGGAGAGAGGCAAAAATATTGAAATTGTATTAGAAGAGGATTATATAAAATGTACATAATTTCATACTGGTTCGTATGAACTCATAAGGAATTTTTTAGTGTGTATGCATCGCGTCATTATTTCTGATCTTTCATTCAGTATTCTTTTTTTTTTTTTGGGGGGGTCTGGAATTGTTATTATTGTTAACTTTTTCCTCCTGGCAGAGTTTTCATATTGCTGTAAGGTTTAGCATTTTTTTTAAATATTTTCCAGATTACAATCGGATCTTTGTCATTTTCTCTTTTTAATTAGAAACGTAAAATTAAATTTAAAAAAATAGTATTTTATTTACTTTTTCATGTGATCTTATAATTTTTTTCTTTTCTGGACGTTAATTATATCAAAATTGTCCAGATGTTTTGTATGTTCGAGCGCTTTAGGTTATACTTTTAGCTATCATCAAAGATGGATTTTATATTCTACTTTTATCTGAATGTATGTATTTAGAGTTATAGGAATGTTTTATTTACACATTGTGATGACCGTGTTGGAAATGTAATATATTCCTATTTTATTTGGGAAAATAAACCATTCTTATAATTACTGATACATACATAAAACAATCCATACATTCAGTTAAAAGTATTGGGATTTTCTAAATTTAGCTTAGATGTGGGTTGTAACCTTGTGAATAAAATAATCACACGATGGTTGGTAAGGAACGATAATATTTAGAACACGAACAACAGATATAAGATTCGCCAGCGGTGCGGAGAAGTAGTCAACTGCTAGAAGGGAATCAAGTGAATTCCACACTGAATCTCCAACTGCAGACCAACATACAGTACCTACTACTGTATTTATGTGAAAGAGGACATACCCATTATCGTCCGTAGGTATGCTACAACAATGTCGTACAAGGCCGGAAGTATAGGGGCACCTAGCGAGGATCAAACTCACTAGTCAGTCGTAATTCATCTAGCGAAATAAACTTGTTAATCATTACATCGAAGTCGAAGTGCCCGAAATCTCTATCTATAAAAGACAGCATGTCTGTGTGTGTGTGTGTGTGTGTGTGTGTGTGTGTGTGTGTGTGTGTGTGTGTGTGTGTGTGTGTGTGTGTGTGTGGGAATGCACGGCCGCAATTTTCGACGGATTTGCACCATAAATAAAATACTATTTTTTTAATTTAATGTTACGTTTTTAATTAAAAAGACAAAAATAACAAAGATCCGATTGTGTTGTGGTAGGATCCACCTAATTTGCGCAGTGGAGTACCGACCATATAAATATGGTTGGTACCGGGAAGAGAAGGAGGAATCAAGAGATTCAATCCAGAGACTCTGCCCGACTGCGACTAAGTCAACATATTCTCCAAGAACGGTCTTCCCAGGAATATACAAAAGACTATATGTAAATATTGTGTACACGTTCTTGTTTCAATACATTTTGTTCTAAGTACATTTTGTGTTGCATTATTATTCCATGCATTAGTCAAGTTTCAACAGATTGTAATCTGGAAAATATTTTTTTAAAAAAAGTAAAAAATTTACAGCCTTATGAAAACTCTGCAAGGAGGAAAAAGTTAACAATAATAACAATTCCAGACCCCCACCCCCAAAAAATAATGACACGATACATACACACTAAAAAGTTCCTTTTGAATTCGTACAAACCAGTATTAAATTAACATGCACATGTTCCAAGTTAGTGGGAAGGCCAAGACCGACTTTGCATTTCCCAACTCCCATCGATAGTAGAAATAATCGATTTTTTCATGCTTCTACAGCAGTTTTCATGTAGTTTTCGGCCATTTTCTACTGGCCAGAGTGAGAGCCTATAGTTGGCTGCCACGAATAGGCAGGAAGATTCTATTGGCCAGCGTGAGAGCCATCAGCTGACTGACACAAATGTTAACTAGCATGCTAGCATGCAAAAAAAATCGATAGCTGCATTCGCCACAAGTGGCAAAAATTTAAATCTGCATGGCACTTTACTCCAATTGGCTCATTCGCTTGCTTAAACTCAACGTTGATTCTGATTCCGCAGAACTGGGTTGGGTGTGAGAAAGTATTTGTTGTTAACATTCTTTTTTCATTCGGTTTTTCCAGTTACGAGTCCTTTTTTAAAGCTGATCGTTTTGTGTTCATTTTGTTTAGTTCTTTTTCTCGTAACAGAGTTAATGTTTAGTATAGAGCTTAGAAAAATTCGCAGTGTGAGATAGGCAAGAAGTAAGGCATGTAGCAACATCAGCACGGCAAAAGACACACTTTTAAAGGCAAGGGAGGGCAAAAATATTTGAAGTCAAGTGATAGCGATTGCTGTATGAGTCGTACGATTTTTGAATCAAGCACGGGCAACGCCGGGCCATGCTGCTAGTGATTGTCTAAGCGTAGCTTAGATGGGGCTAAATCTGAAATCAATGGGTTCAATATAGCCTTTCCACTTCATGTCTGCTGAGAATGTTAGCCCGAGAAGGCGCAAAAAGTCACTCTCCTGGAGGTTAGCATCAGCCATGCTAATGGAAGTCAGAGAGGGGGTCTCCCAGATGATTAATAGGCAGCTGTTTAGTTATGGAGGCAGTAAAAATTAACAAGCCATCTTTTGCCCCAGCTAACAACAGACTGAAGGCCGTTATATGGAAAATAAGTCGATTTATATGTTACAATGGCTTGTTGTTTGATGCTCAGCTAAATAAAAATCGATTTCAGCGATTATTTGATATGAAAATGGACTCTGAAACGAGCTCCGGCCATGAAGATTATTAAATAGAACGCGATTTACGCAAAGTTCAATGAGACTCTAATCAAGTTATATGGAGCTGAGAATTGATCAGTAAATTTCTACTAAGCCGTTTCTAGAATTTTTTTCAGGTTCCTACTTCAATTAAATAAATACATAAACCGTATTAAACCATAACTGTCGTTTATTTTCATTGTAAAATTAAAAAACTAATTGGTATTCTTTTGTGGGGCGAAAAAATCAATATATATTATAGGAGACTGTAGTGTAATCGAATGCACCTAATAGCATAATAAAGTGATATTAATAAAAGTCAATCTTTTAACAGAGTTAAATCGAAATTAAAACGTTTCCTTTACATTCGACTATTGTTTTAATATAAATAAATCCAACATAACGATGTCCATTGGATAATTAATTTTTATGCAAGATAAGAGAAACCTGGTGTAATGCAGCAGTGACCCTGGTTGAATCATACTAATGCATGGAAAATTGATAATCTTTAAACATTGTGTCCACAGAAAAAAGTTTTGCCAAAAGAACCGCTATTATTTTAAGTACCGTCATTCCTCAGCAATATTTGTTTTTGTTTTTAAAAGCGATAATTAGAATTGTAATAAAATTTAAACACAAAACGAAAGTTACTTTATACATTTTGTTTTTGCTGTTAAAAATTTACCACAAAAATATTTAATACTAATTATTTATTAGATTGTTTACTTACAAAAAATAATTTTATATTGACATTCTAAAACTAATACAATTGTATTAAAACTAATGTAATGCAGTATTTATCATTTACCAATTTATAAAGAAATAAATATAAAAACAATTATTTATTCATAAATTTATAAACATTTACTAAATTATTAAAATATGTTAACCAGCTATAAAGGAAATTCTTATTTTATAAAGTCCGAATCGCTTATCAACTACCGTGTAATGGGATTGGTTGGACTAATAATAGTAATTAGCATAACCATACCACTATATAGGCTGGACTTACGATAGACTGGGGAGAGTGTCATTTGTGACGACGACTATTATTGTGTGAGAGTTGCTGGAATCTGTTCCAGCAAGACGGTCGAACTCTCTGCCTTCGGGCAGAGAGGAACCCGGACGACACTCTGCCAAAGGGCAGGGTCTCGTTCGGGGAGGTTGACCAACCCGATTCTGTTTTTACAGTTTCTACGGGCATTTTTTGGCCGAGCCTACAGGCTCGGAAAACCCACGCAAAACTCGGCCTTGTGCCACATCTTTCCCTCGTAAATATTGACTATTATTGTGTGTATATCAACTTCATAAGATACCGGATGTTTCGTTTTGTACTGTTTCTTTTAAACAATATGATAAATAGTGTAAATTAAAAAAAATCTAGCAAATAAGTAATGTTTATTATTTTTGTCGTTAATTCAAAACAATAAAGAAAAAGTATAAATTCATTTCATATGTTTAGGCTTTATTAAAATTCTAATCATCGCTTTAAAAAAAACAATTAAAAAAAATCATCACCTGGAAGTGAAGGCCATTCCTCTCTGTGGCTGAACGTCCATAGCACATCAGGCTGCATGACGGTTCTGTATAGGATACAAGTTCGACCCCTGTCGGGAAACGCATATTTTTTACGAAATTTCTCAAACATTCAGCCCGATAAATGTAAAATTATTTTTTGTGGGGGTAAATTTTGTGTTTAGTTAAAAAACTGAGCTTTTACTCAAATAAGTGATATCCATAAAAACCGTATAAACAGAATATATATATTTTATAGTAACCATGCATAAGCTCAATAGATATTTATATATGCCAATATATATATATATATATATATATATATATATATATATATATATATATATATATATATATATATATATATATATATATATATATATATATATATATATATATATATATATATATATATATATATATATATATATATACATATATACATATACATATATATATATATATATATATATATATATATGCATACATATATATATATCTGTCCTTCAAGTAAACATGTTTTGTTAAAAAAAAAATTGATAAGGAATGTCTGTTAAGTATTTTTCAGTGCGATTTTCTTGTTCACGCATAAGTCGTTTGATATCTGTTGTAAAATTAGAAATGAACTTGCTGAAATTTTCCTTTCTGTTCGGGGCAATTTCCCCCAACCAGATCGAATGTTAAGAAATATCCTTTATTGCATTTATGCTGACCCAGGTTCAATGTAAAAAAAAAAAAATGAGCTTCGCTTGATTTGCTTTTTTTACGGTTTATCAACACTTTAAAGGTTATTTGTAGCCAGAAAATATTTCTAGATTGTAAGAATTTTTGGGAGATATAATAACGATTTAGTGAGACAACTCTTACTAATTAACCAATAGCTAGGGGGAGCAAAGGTAGATTCATAATCTGGGATTGAAACTCGGCTCTCCGATTAACAATTCCAAGCCGTTATCCATTACACTGGCCGCAAATCCAAGCTTACAACACCTGGTATCCGCCAGCGTTCACCCATCTAGTTATTGATCAGGCTATACGTTGCTTAACTTCGGTGATCGTACGGGAACTGATGTTTTAACGTGATTTGGCCGTTGCCTAATAATGTGATTGTGTTCATAGACTATGATTATGGACCATTAACAATATATATTCTAAGAGTGAAAAATTGTTTTTTACAAAACATGTATTTAATTATCAATACAATAGTTTATTACTAGGGCAGATGTTTGAGGCCCTTTCTGGAGCTCACCCATTAAGTGAAGCTGACTGCTCACGGTATCATGAGAGCATACCATCTGCTGGTCCAATTTCTTAGTGAATTGACACAAATCCTCGTGGATGAGAGCTCATTGAACTGAACAGGTCGGCCGAGACGCGGACAATCAGTGAGGTCGAAATTCTACTTCTTGAAGCGTGAAAACAATTTATTTTTTATTCAAGGGTTGATAAGCCGTAAAAATGTCAATCAATCATAAACATTTGCATGAACGTAGCAGAAGTACTGAAAACTTATACTTAAGGAAAATTTGGTAATCAGCACCATGGGAGTTTCATGGGTCCATCTAAGTTATTCACAGAAAAGTGTTCACTCAACAACACACTTCAGATTCAAAAATTAAGGCTGACGAATGAGATATTTTATTATGGTATCTTGTAATTGGACAGAACGCAGGGAGAGGTAAGTTCACGCCTCTTCCAAGAATATTATTGTTAAACTCGAAATGTTTCGGGGGATCAGTTTTCTCATACTGACAACAGTTAGGCTTCGTATGCACTTCCGCAATACGACGGCTACACATTTACATATACAAATAATACAATAATGGAATTTACTGTTTATATATATATATATATATATATATATATATTATAAATTAATTGATTTAAAATATGAATTATGATTTTAGCTGTGTCTTTAAAACCCAGTAATTTTAAAAGTTACTCCAAAATTCGCTTGAGGAGGAAATGGAACTAATGTCTTTAATTTAATTACAAAATTAAATTCGGGGCTTTTAGCTTCCATTTTTGAAACATGGTTAGAACTCTGTAGCGGAAAAAACTATATTTTAAATCAATTAATTTATAATATTGATGCTCTGTAAATTTACATTGAGCACTATTTTGTAAAAATAAAAATATCTATAAGAACACTGGATTATATATCTTACTGTTCTTTCTTTTTATTTATATATACACATATATATCTATATATATATATATATATATATATATATATATATATATATATATATATATATATTTGACTAAGTTTATGTGTTAATTGTATTTATACAATTATATTGTATTTTTGTAAATAATTTCACCCGAAGCAAGGCAATAATGACGCTAAGACGCAAAAGCTTACTGAATGTAAAAAAGAATATGGAATAAGAAAACATTACCAAGGATAGAGGACTTTTAAAAAAAAACTCTAATTAAGAAGATAAAAGATAACGATTGACAATGCATTTAAATTTTTGAATATTAAAGCTCACTGGAAAGAAAGTGACCAGAAGAGAATTCTGCAGCCGAGAAGCAAAATAGAACAAAATGTTACATCTCGCAGTTTCATCTGTAAAATGATGAGACCTAGCTGCCAATCTAGTACTGCGCTTAAATTCGTAAAGTCGAGGTACCAAAGAAAAAATCTCATCAGAACAAGTACCATGAAAATATTCATAAAAACTGCACAAGGAAGTTACATTACGGTGGCGGAAAAGCGACTGAAGACTAGATGCCAGGTCAGAACGGATAACATTGCAGATTCTTCCTTAAAAATTACCAATAATCTCTAAATATATAGCAGAAGCATCTGACCAGATGTGACAACAATATTCAATGCATGGACGGATGGGCGACTTATAAATTTGTAAGCGAGATTCTGACGAGAAAAAATTGTTTAGAACAACACAGTAAACTAACTTTCCTAGCAGCAGACCCAATAATTGATTCAATATAATCTTTCCACTTCATGCCAGCGGAAAACGTTAGCCCGAGAAGGCCCAATGAGTCACACACATGGAGGCTAGCTTTTATGCTTAAGCGCAGTACTAGACTTGTGTCGAGATCTCAATAATTTACAGTTGAACTGGCTAGATGCAAGCGTAAATCCTATGCAAACCAGTTTCAGGTCTTGCACTTCTATACTTCCGGCTCCATGATTTTCAGCCAAGTTTGATCTGTAAAAATTAAAAGCAATTTCAGTAATTATCTTCTCTCCTGCTAATTACTCTTACCTCTTCCATCGCATTATTTATGTTTCTGTTTGTAATTCTTCCACGCCCGATAACAGATTGTGTTTTAGCGTTTTTTTGTTTTTTTCTGCCTTCTGATATATATATATATATATATATATATATATACACTTTAAAATTAGTCATGAACATTCAAGCAGAAATTTATGCTCAAATTAAGTTAATTATAAAAGTTAATTGGCCCAATGACTATCCTTTTTTTACATATTATTATTTCTTTAATTACGCAGGCTTAGTAATGTGCATTTGATCATTGTTGGCAACATGAAAGCATCATCTTATACACGTCATAATTGCCAATCTATACATAAATTATGTAATCCTTTACGGATACTAAACGTGCATATATATATATATATATATATATATATATATATATATATATATTGAACAATAAAAAATATTAAAAATTAAAATCTTCAGACACACTGGGTTGTAGATTAATATTCTTTCGTTTTTATTATTATTATTTCATTTAGATTCCTATACATATATATATATATATATATATATATATATATATATATATATATATGAGTGTGGGTGTTGGTGTGATATAAATATAGTTTGGTGGTATTCTATATTCATGGGTAAAAAGTGGTAAATATCAAGGATAGTGAATGTAAATGGCCTGAAGACTGAGACAGATAGATATGAACATAGATAGATAGATAGATAGATAGATAGATAGATAGATAGATAGATAGATAGATAGATAGATAGATAGATTAAACCGAGATAGATAGATAGATAGATAGATAGATAGATAGATAGATAGATAGATAGATAGATAGATAGATAGATATTGTTTTCATTCATTTGGTTCCGTTATTTATTGAAGACTGTAAAGTAATTCCTTCACATTCTTGTCATCTTTTCGTACTTCAGTCGTCAATATTTTTTAAAAGATTTCTGTTTCTTTTAGTTTTTCCTAAAATGGAAATTGGAAATACTTCCCGTGCTGTATGCTTTATGAATGCCATGGCTACAGATCGCATTCAGCGATTCTCGAATATTTTCAGTCGACATCTCAACACAATACGATATTTGTGAGGGGCTTCCAAAATCAATTGTTTCTTCTGCACGCGAAAATGTTGCAAATGGCGACAACATAATTCATCACACAAATGATTATTAGTAAATAACAAAGAAAATTTATTTTGAAATAGTTCGCTGATCAAACCTCAGAAAAATGGATTTTATTTCAATCAATCCTATATTATCGAGATCCGCCCTGGGTATGACGATGAACTACATCCGGCAGCATGGGCTATGATCGAGAGGTTTTGAGGAGAGTGGATCCACCTTTTAATTGCTGTTATTCCAAGGTCCTACCTAACCCTGGATGGTAGCATATATATTTTTATAGTAAAAATACCAGTAATAAATTTTCATAGTATTACCAGCAATGCATTTTTAGAAAAAATATTACTAAATAACATTTTTTAAAAAGAAATTACCAGCAATACATATTTGTAAATGTAATTGCTAATGCTCTCAAGAAAATTAAATTTAGACATTAAGGGACCCATAAGGAGTTGATATGTCGTTAAACAAACAAACAAACTTTTGTTATATGAATGTTGGATTTTTTTTTATTTTAACTATATTGTTTTTTTGTTCTTTTAATTAAATTATTGGTGGCAACAACCTTAACAACATAAGATATGCAGATGACACTGTGTTGATAGCAGACATAGAAAGAAACTACAAAAACTCTTATAAAAGGTAGTGAAGGAAATCGAGGATTAAACATCAACTATAAGAAGACACATGGTTGTTAGCAAAAGGGACAGCCCAAAAAGCAAATTACATATTGGGGATACCAAAATCAAACAATTACAAATATTTAAATATCAGAGAAGTGGACAGAAAGTGCGACACCGAAATCCGAAGATGAATTGGAAAAGCGAAAGATGCATTCCAAAAGCTAACCAGAGTATTAAGAGACAGAGAAAAACAAAGAATACACTGAACTGTTACGTGATATCTTTTCACCTATATGTTGTTAAATGCGAGACAATTCCCTCAAAGATGAAGAAGAGACTTGAAGTAACAGAAATGCTGTTCTACAGAAGGATGCTGAGAATAACATCGATCGAACATTTGAGCAACGATGAAGTTTTAGAGAAAAATGCAAACAAAAAGGAAATTTATACTTAACATCAGGAAGAGACAGTTGAAATTTCTGTGGCATATAGCGAGGAAGGAGGGTTTGGAAAATCTGATACTCACAGGATAGATAACATACTTAGGGAGATTAAGTAAATTGATGGCGGAACAGGGTTTAGGAGAGATAACTAAAAGACAAAGGGTGGGAAGTTGTGGAGAGACATGATCGCCTACGTCCTGAGGGGACACGGCACTTAAAGAAGAATTTTAACTCTGTCTTTTATTTATATGATTATTTGTTTTAAAATTTACTTAAGGGAACTATCTTCAAAATGCATCGTACTTTTTTACTTAAACACAGATGAAGTGAAAATGTCATGAACTACGAATCTCCCGTGATTAATATAGGGTAGCCGCTGAAAAACTGAAGGGGTTTAAATAAAGTTGTTCGTTTTCAAGCATTTTTTTTTTTTTTTGCAGGTTATAGAGCAGCCTTGGAGATTAAAATGGCTACGTATGATTTCCAGCAACGAGTAAAACTCATTGAGTTTTTTTTTTTTTTCTATTACAATGAAAGATCAAATATTCAAACTCAGAGAAAATGCCGATAACATTTTAATGTCAGAGTATCCCACTAGCGATAACATAATTCGGAATGTACCAGCCGAGTTTAATAGAGCGGGATTAGTCGGCGATCTTCGGGGAAGAGATCCTAAGCGCTCTTTGCGCACTGGCGCAGAGGTGAAAGCTGTATAGCAGGGCATCCTTGAGAATCTATCAGCTTCTACCCGTCGTCGCTCTGCTCAACTCGGCATCACCAGAACATCGCTTCAAAAGATTCTAAAATTGGTTTTAAAAATGTTTCCATACAAGATTTAAATGTTCCAAACATTACTACCCCAAGATACTCATGTGTTTGTAAAAGTAATTCTTGTTTTATACCATTCAGTCTTTCAGTAGCCACTCTGTATATGCCTTACGGCCGATCACATTCAAACCCTGCTTTTCGTCCGATCACCGAAGCAAAATTGAACCTGGTCAGTGCCTAGACAAATAACCGTTCGGGAATACGCTGTAAGCGTGGATATGCGAGTGGCGTAATGGATAAAAGATCAGAATTAGAAATCAGGGAGCCGAGTTCGAATTCCAGTCGGGTTCGATATATTCACCTACATGCAAATAACCTCGGGTATGGTATGAATCTACTTCTTAACATCCCAGCTATGGGTAAAATAGTTTAAACTTTTATCAGAAAATCGTTATTATTTCCAAAAGATATTACAATTCAAAAATATGTTTCGGCTTTAAATAACCTAAAAAGGGTTGATAAGCCGTAAAAAATCAAATCAATCAATGATTAACATATGACTGTGTTTCTTCAGCCTATCGCCTGTTCTCACTAAACTCATATTGAAACAATGTGGGATATGAAAAAATCTTAAAGCAAATGAATATGTAAATAGAAACCAAGTTGAAGTTCATAAAATCTAATTTAAAAAAAAAATGATAGAGTTAAAATGTAAAAGAAAAAATCTGTATATCTAACATGAGTCCCATTCTGTCTCGCCAATATAGATTTGGTTGAAATAAAATCCATTTGTCTGATGATGCTGTTTGATCAGTGAAACATCAAAGCTGAATTTTTTCAAATTGTCTTATGTATTTACCATTCCATCAGATTCTCATTCAACTTCATAATCTCCTTTCTTCTTAATTCTCTTAATCCAGGGGTAAATATTAATTACATGGAATTTTTTTAAGCGACTCACCCCAAGCAAGGCGAGAAGCCACTAGGACGCAAGGGGTTACAGAAAAATTTAGAGCAAGATCAGATAGCAATGATAGAAGAAAGGATGAGGAGAAGGGTTGTGGATAGATCAAGGCAACTGGAGATGTCGATTGACATTACACTTGAATAGCTGGAGATTATAGCTCTCAGGGAAACTGGAATAGGGAAGAGAGTTCCACAGGCGAGAGATGCGAGACATGAAGCTATTAGAGTAGAAGAGACAGCTACATTTAGGAGTTTCGACAGTGAAAGGGTGAGAGCGGGATGCCAGCCTCGTAGGGCGCTTGAACTCATGAAGTCTGGCAACCAGCGAATACAGCTCCTCGGAGCAATTGCCATGACAGAGAGAGGCGACGGCGCGTCTGTGAGAAAGTGACTGTAGACGAGATGCCAGAGCAGGGCCACTTATATTGCATATCCGCCTGTGGAGCCTATCAAGAACCCCGAGGCAAACAGAAGGGGCTCCAGACCATATATGGCAGCAATACTCCATGCAAGGGTGAATTGTCGATTTGTAGATCTGGAGGATCGATTCCGGGGAGAAAAATTTCCTGGCGTGGCACAGGGAGCCAACTTTCCTTGCGGTGGACGAAGCAATTGACTCAATTTATTTGTTCCATCTCAGGTCAGCAATCAACGTGAGACCGAGCAGCCGCAGAGAGTTGCTCTCGAGAAGTTGAGCGTCAGACATTCTAATGGGGGGCAGGGAAGGATCTCTGTGGTGATTAATAGAGAGCAGTTTTGTTTTTGAGGCGTTAAAGTTGACCAGCCAATTCCTGCCCCAGTTCACAACCGATTGGATTGAACATTAGACAGTGATTCTTTCAGATTAAATTCATATAATATTTATGCATCAGACTGCAAATTTATTGACACACTCACATACGAGTATTTTTATCAATGTACAAAGGGAAATCATTTTTTCTTCCTTAAATGACGATTTGGTGAAATAAATAAAAACTAAATTGAGATGGATGACCCCAGAAAAGAAAATTTTGGAAAAAAAATAACATTCTTTTAATTATAATAAATAATTATTGAGCCTTCTTTTTAATTAATGCAGTGAACGTTAGAATTTTTATATTATTTTCGTTCTCATTACATTTTTATATATATATATATATATATATATATATATATATATATATATCGATTCTCCCGTCGGGTTCGACGTATGAGGGTCAAGCAGATCAGTTTCCAGGAAACTGACAGCCCGACACCGGCACATGAGATTTGATTATAGTGGCGAAGGCTTCGTGCAGGACCATCCACACTTTTTGAAGGGACGAATACAGAGACCTGGTGCACTACGTGCCACAAGGTCCCCAAACGACCCCACTCAGGTTTTGAATTAAGAGTTGTCCAGTTGCCATCCGAGGCTATAGAACTCAGTCTGTCCTGCTATTTAACCCATATATATATATATATATATATATATATATATATATATATATATATATATATATATATATATGCTTAAAATTATACCAGTCTGTACTATGCAAGCAGAATTTTTTAAGATCCTTGAATTTATTCGGAGATACGTGAGCTTTATTTTTTACTTTTTATGCTCGACTGGATCAAACTTTTTTTTTTCTTTATTAACGTATTTTAATCGTAATTTTTTTTTCTTTTTGTTGTTTTTTTTTTTTTCTTAATTTTACGTATTTCGTAATTTTAAGCGTGTTCCAGTACAATCTCTTATCAATTCAAATGAGTTAAAAGTTGCCAACGATTGGTCCCTGATGATGCGTTGGCCGAAAGGCAGCCTAGAACCGGATATTGAAAAAAAATGAACAGAAAATTATATATATGAAGAAACATATTCAGAAAAAACAAACAAAAATCTTAATATGCAATTATGCTGTATTAATGTTCATATAAAGTTTTTCTGTATATTTTTTCTTCATACTGTCGGATCTATATCCATATATTTATTACATATATATATATATATATATATATATATATATATATATATATATATATATATATATATATATATATATATCCGAATGTAATGACTCTAGACTTAAACAGGTTAAGATTGTAGTGATCGGGGAAGCATCCTCTTGGGAGTTGGTTTCCCAGAGTTCGCAGGAAGAAGCTGCTCGAGTGGAACTTACTTCTCAACAAAGGAATATGTGGGGAATGAGGGTGATTCGCTACAATGGAAGTGGCATGGCGGGTTTTATTTAGAACTGGCAGGCCAAAGGGATATAGTCCATCCAAGTACTTACCAGGAAAAGCGATAGAGAATTGAGAAACTTGGGAAATTTCGTCCCCCACAAGGACGCAGGAACGATTTTGGACTCTATCGATACTAGAAAATGAGGATTGGGCAGTTCTTGTCCAAATATGACAGCAGCATTCCATTTTCGGCCTGATCTGGTTCTTGTAAAAGTGCGTTCAATGTCACTTAAATTACCTTTCTCTGACATAATAATGCACTAAACGAAATCCGTCAATATTTATTGTATTAAAAAATACAATTATGGCACAAGGCCGAAAAAGGGGAGATTTGAGGCTGGTCTTAACTAACTATCCTGTACCTAGCTAATCTGATTCAAGACCCATTCACTCATTACAATTTGCCCATTCACCACAAAAACTCATCCTTCACCAATCAATACTCCATACACCACAATACCGCATCCTCTCAAGGAGGACCTACAAAACGCGCCCCATGCCATAAAAATTTAATGATAATAAATACTTAAAACTCTATGATGAAATATGAGAGGGGAGGGAATGAACCCCAAAACAAACTAAATATAGACACAAAATTGAACTAAACATAATTGATGTTAGTAGGGCCTGTCCAACCCTCAAAATGAGAGGCCGCTGTATTCTGCCCATTGGACAAAATCAAGAGACTCTCTCGCTAAAGGTGTGGGGAAAGGATAAAAAAAATTATACGGGCATGGGAAAATATAAAGCTGACCCAGTCGAGATAAAAAGGGGACCAAAACAAACTGGGGAGGTTGGGAATCTCAACTTGGATCATAACAAAAGATGTAGCCGGGAACAGGCTAGGAAAAACATTTACTTACATTAACTAGGTACACAAAAGCTTGTCTAACCTAACCAGGGGGAGGACTCCACAGGAAACCACCCCGATGTGACATATGTTGGCCTAAAAGAGAAAATCAAGGCTAGCCCCGTTCAAACGAACCAAGCTCGCCTCAGTCACCCACGTTACTAAACAAAAGCCGTCAATTCGACATGTCCATGTTTAAATGAATATATCCAGTAAATTTGCAGCGAGGTCATTAACATATTAGAAATTTGAATAAAAGTGCATTTTTCACCCGTCAGTGGCCAGTGTGCGTGTGTTTGTGTGTGTGTGAAGTTGGTACACGCATCCATATTCACTCATATACATACATACATACACATTTTATGCACATGTTTACATCGGTTGGCGGGTCTTCGGTTTAATAAATATACATTTTAAACGTTGCAAATTCATAACAAATGGGTTACGAACCACTGAAGTAACAGTAAAGCTAAAGCCGTCCCGACGGAATATAAGTTATTTTCATCGAATTAGCCCTAGAGAGTCTGGATAGTTTATAAATATAAATTTTAAAATGTGTTTTTACTCTCCTAAACACAGGCGGTGGAGTCATGATGGAGTAATGGATAGCTGCTTCGTTTGGGGAATCGGAGGGCCGAGTTCGAATTCCAGTCGAATCCATTACATTTTCTTGCGTGCTAATACCCTTGGAAAAGGTATAAATCCTCTTCTTCTCACTTAATCCTTTCTTAATTATTACGAATAATTCAGTTATCTTTTGAAAAGTATGAACCCTCTACTTCTCCCCACTCAACTATGGGTAAATAGCAAGACAAACTGGATTCTATAGCCTTGGATGGCAACCGGTCTACCGCAGAAAAAAATGGCAAAAACAATCTGCAATCATGTGTGTATCGAAAGATACATGATCGCCTAAGCGTGTATCACGCATGGCACATAACTGAAACACAGGCGTTATGATTAATAAACATCTGTGATTTAAATTTGTATGAGAATCTAACAAAATGCTAAATATTTAAGACAAATTCGAAAACTTATGCCGTCCTAAATGGAAAAATACATATATTCATAATTAATCCATTAACTGCCAACTTTTTTTAATGCGCATTTTTGGACAAGACAGGTGTCTTAGGAGCTTATTTATTCCTTATGTTTAATTTCAGTAGTTACCATTGTCGTTTTTATAGAAACTAGAACATCAAATATATATGTGTATAAAACATCAAAAAATAATATTGATTAGAAATAATAAAAAAATACTTTTTAAAATAGTCATTATTTTTCTACTCGTGAAATGTAAAATTACGACAGAAAGTGTCTTCTTACGTCTAATAGTAAAAACTTTAAAGGCTAAGTGTTGTAAAATATATCTCTGCAAATGCAATGTATGTAAGCAATTCAATGTAAATACAAGGAATAACATGTAGTGAGTTTAATTTTTACAGATCCCCAAATGGAGCTCATGGCAGGTTAAGAGAGAGGAACAATACGAAGCACCCTGCTTTAATGTAATTATGTAATGAGCATTAAATTATTAAGAGAAGAAGCCTTAATCATTTTTCTCTAATTTGTTTGGAGTTGTTAAGCTAATCTCTTAACTATTATGAATAATTCAGTTATCTTTTGAAAAAGCTTTATGAGAGTTTGCTAGTAAATTTTTGCTTTACTTTCAATTTGTTTAAATTTAAATGATAATCTGACGGAATTATATTTTTCTTTTCTTTTCATCCGAAGCAAGGCAAGAAGGCCACTAAGACGAATACGAGAAAAATACTATTACGGAGAGATAACAATAAAAGAACAAGAATTAAGATGATAGAAGATAACGATTGACATTGTATTTAAATTTTTGAAGATCAAAGTTAACAGCGAAGTAAGAAGTCAGGAGAACATCACTTCCTTTTTTCTATTAGTTTGAAAAAAAAAGGGTACATTTAAGAGGGGGGATATAAGGATAAAGATAAATAGGAGAAGCAAAAGGATGACAGAGTGAAACAATAGTGTTCGTTGATATCAGTTTGTTGAAGGATTGTTGAGGTGTATTTTTTGTTGTTTTATTTTTCAAACAAATAGAAAAATAGGAAGTGATGTTCCACATGCGGCCTGCTTACAAACAGAATTGTTCATAACCATTTTGGTTCTCACCAGTCGAGGTGCAACTAAATGCACCGAAACGAAGTTGCATCTTTGTAGTGAGTAAATTGTTTTTGTCTATAGGAAAAAAATTTAATAAAAATATATATATATATGTGTGTTGTGTGTGTGTGTGTGTGTGTGTGTGTGTATATATATATATATATATATATATATATATATATAGTAGTAGAGCCCAGCGTTGCCCGGGAATGTAACAATAAGAGATAGATCAAGTATCGACCATCATAAAGACTGAAAAATAAAATTGACAAAGATTATTGTTTAAGGTTGACGGACACGCATGTCTTAATTAGTTTTTTTTTTTTTTTTTATTTTTACGAATTGGTCAAACCCAAATTCAAACAAAAAACATTGTTTACAATCGTTATGAGTCTATCGATTGGTGAATAGAATTTTATTATAAACAATTGTTTTGTAAATGGAATTTTAAAGCATTCTGAATGTAAATAAAGAAAAAAGTGTGCAAGACAATAAGAAATACTACCTGCCGAAAAAAAAAGTGGATGTTTGTTTTATCGGCTGAAAATGTAAGAAATCCGATCCCATATATAAAAGGAATACACACACACACACACACACACACACACACACACACACACACACACACACACACACATATAAACAACCTGGGTTTTTTAACCTAAGTCACTCCACGGAATCGCTAAAACATAGAGCATAGTCTGATGAAAAAAAAGACGCCAAAGTTTATGAAAACAAAATTTTATCGTCAAAATGCTTATTTTTTATGAAGAGGATAGACTAAATGTTTTTTTTAATTATTTTAAAAAATTTTTCCATCTTTTTAGAATATTCTAAATTTTGATTTAAAAATCTTGTTTCTCTTTGTTGCAACAAGGGGTAGTAAATAACATAGATAATTTTAGCGCATTTTTTTGTATTTACACACATTAATTTGGAAAATCTTGCAAAAATAAAAATAATTGTCAGATGTTAATGAAACTTTCAGAAACTATTCACAGATTATCGAAATTATTATAAATATTTTTTATTAAAGTCATGGCAGAAATATTTTTTATATTTATTAACACCCCATAACTAATTTTATGAAAAACTCTAGAAATTCGAGACCATCGGTTTTAGTGATTACAATAGTTAAAAGCACAAGGCTTTGAAGAATGCAAATCATGTTTTTTTTTTTTATTTTTTTTTTTTTTGGCCAACGTACCTGAAAATCAGCTGTGAATTGTAATATATATAGTTTTAAGGTGTACTATATTTATGGGATGAACTGCTCAATATCAGAGATAGCGCGTATGTAAATATAAATGTAAAAAGTGAACATTGATGTCAACACTCAGAGACGACAGGCTGTTTCATGCTGGACGCAATCATCAGGCCGCCTGACGATTCCGTTCAGCATGAAACAGCCTGTCGCCTCTGAGTGTTGCCTTCAATGTTCACTTATATATATATATATATATATGTATGTATGTATGTATGTATGTATTTCGCACCATATATAAAGTGTTCAATTTCTGAATAATTCCGGTTTTCAGTATGAAATAATTCAAATTTCAATAGGAAATTGTTTCTTCTCTATAACAACACAAGGACTTATACAACAAAGAATACACAGGAAAAAATTTGGAACTCAGTTGGTCTCTTCTACCGTTCCCTCCATATTTCCTTGACCTTGAACCATTTATTACTTTTTACGATTAATTGATTGATTAGTTATTTTACGATTTATCAACCTTTTGCAGGTTATTTAAAAAAAGAAAATATTTTTAGATTGTAAGAATCTTTTGGAGATAATAATGATTTACTGATACAATTTCTACTAATTAATCCATATCCGGAAGGAAAATAAGTGGTTTCATGCCTTTCGCAAGGATATTTGTGTATTTAGGCACCGAATTCTCTTTTAGGCTTGTCTTACTGAATAAATTACAAACATTGTGTCTGCTAATTTATAACAAAATCAGTTCAAACTCATGAATAACCTTCCATATATTGATGTTAGAGGATGAGAGAAATGTACTTAAATGTTCCAAGTACTTTCGATCTTCTTCCAAGATTATCTTCAGGGTTGTCAGTAGTACAAAACTATATGTTGTTCAAGAGTACATTGTTAACCGTTTGCATTTAAAAACATAATGAAAAATTACGGTAATGGATAGCAACGCACAGCTTTGTATAAATACTTGTACCCCTGAACAAAAATTAGCGGAATATATATTATATATATGATTAAAGTAAAATGTGGTCAACTTGTGCTTCTTATATGTAGATTTAATAGGTCGATTAATAAAATTCGAAGAATAAAAAACATCAAAATGATACCAATATTGTCAATAAAAATTATGTCTATCTTTTGACTGAATTGAAGTAAATGAGATAGAATTTAATGTCAGAATTTTCAAAAATGCCAGTGTTCTTTTTCAACGATACGAGTAATAAACAAAGAAATGGGATTGTGGAAATTATACTCTTTGATTAAACTCAAATCCCCGTTTAATCCCTCAGTGCTTGAAGGATTAAGCTCTATCTCTTCGTTCTTCAATTCACTCAAAAGGTTAATATAAAATAAATTCCATTTCGTTAGCTTTTTATTCTTCGAATTTTATTAACCGGCCTATGAAATCTCTCTCTCTCTCTCTCTCTCTCTCTCTCTCTCTCTGTCTCCCCCCATATTGCTCTTCATTAATGAATAGAGCATTCTGGGTATCTGCCGTTTGCTTACATTCGTAAAACAATACGCTAGAATTCATCTTTCTCTCTGCCGAAGCACAGATAGCTTGGGTTAGAAACTCCGACTGATACCAAATCGGTAGAGTTTCGATCCTTGCTTGAAGCATTCGGTTGTCTAGTCGCACTGATGATCTGCAATACAGTGAAACAGGCCAGTATGCAAATGGCATTATATATATATATATATATATATATATATATATATATATATAAAATAAAAAGGCTTAAATACTAATATTCCATGGTCATAATTTATTCCATTGGAATCGTAAATACGATCCAAATCATCAGATCTACAAATTCAAAAAGAAAACAGAAAAAACTCACTCCGGAAGTAAAAACAGAATTTAGAGAAAGTGTAAGTATGAGGAGGAGGGAGATTGAACCTTAACAGAGAGAATTTTAGGAGATGTGGGGGGAAGGGTTTAAAATAAGAGAATGAATGTCAACATTCATTCTCTTCTCTTATTATGACAAGGGAATATTAGTGTTTAAGCCTTTTTATTATATCCTTACTCTGTCCTAGACATTGAGTTCTACCTGGATTCTTCCTCTTGGAAAATTTTTTTTCTGAAAATATACATGTATGGGTATTTATATATTTTGCATATATATGTATATTTTCCACTAATATTATCTATCTATCTATCTATCTATATATATATATATATATATATATATATATATATATATATATAATAGCTGGCCACTCATATTCAAGGATACTCGACTCTTACGGCGGCTAGCCAATCCCTACTGCAGGCGCTTGCTCAGGCACATTTGTGTTTGTTCAACACCCACGGCGCTAACTTGTGGGTTTATAATGCAACTAAGCAGAGCAGACCTTAGTTACATCTTATGGGAGATATCGTGTTACCTAGCATGATCAACAATCTGAACAAGGCCAGCACACTCAAACCCTGGGTCACGATGACTTGTGACTTCGTGCTAGCACAGCTATCGACGGTTCGCAAGAGTTCCGCTAACAAATTTCACTCAAAAGGCATGGGTCAACCTGTGTTATGGATTTTAGGTACTTTCCAAGGGTGCCGCACGGTGGGATCGACGTCGATACATCCGATAACAGCAGAAAATCTTCTTCCTAATAAATGGTGAGATTCAAACCGGAGTCTCATGGTCAGAAATATATATATATATATATATATATATATATATATATATATATATATAGGTTTTATTCTCATGAGAAAAAAAACCTATTACTAGGCAGCTTTAATATATATATATATATATATATATATATATATATATATATATATATGAATATAATAAAAAATTTGATCCGCAGTAAAAAATTCCTGAAAAAAAAACTACTAAGGCATATCACTCTGTTCATTGAACTATCTATTTAGTTCATGTTATGTTAACTGAAAACACTTATAATAAAAAGTTCGTGGATTTACCAAATTACAAAATTCATATAAAAATTCTCACTTGAAATATTTGAACTTTAACGTTGCGACTTGCACGCTCCAACATTACACAACCGTTAATAAATCGCTTTCTTAAAAACATCTTTCGGTCTGCAACACATTCATTTCGGCTTCCAGTTTTGATTCTAAAGGAAAAAATACAGCCTGAAGATGGAGACAGAAGTCTTTGAAAGTACTAGCTGAATTAAAAAATACACCATATCCATTTTATACATAAGGATCTCATAATTCAGTGGATTATTAGTAGTATAATGCTTATAACTATGACTACTAGCGAAGGGATTTCGCCAATAATTGCATCAATATTACTAATTGATTCAAGGTATGATTAACTCTTTGTAATAATATATATATATATATATATATATATATATATATATATACGATACGATCGTCGTCTGAAAGGTTTATAGGCTGAGCAAGATACTGTCCTGAGACGTGACCAAATGAGGCTTATTTTTCAACACTGTCCTCCTTGCGCCCCCCACCAACTTCTTCCATCAGTGTTATAGTGCTTAGATCCCATTGGTGAAGAAGCTTTCATCCTATTGGTCAAAAAAGTCATCAACAGCAGATATGATGTCATCATCTCTGTGATAATGGTTCTCCACCCAATGTTTGTTTTTTTTCATGTTATGAAACAGATGATAGTCACATGTGACCGCCAATAATATAAATTTAAAAAAAAATACGATATAGTTAAAGTATAAAAAATTATCCAGCATTCATAAGAAAAATATAAATCATACTATACGTTGCTAATGTTTATTTGTTTAGCGGCATATCAACTCCTTATGGGTCATTTAATACCAGAATTTATTTTTCTTGGAAGCAGTAGTAATTTTTTTACAAAATGTATTACTGGTGATATATTTCCTTACAGAATATCAGAATATATTGCTATTTTTTTTTTTTTTTTTTTACAAAAATGTATTGCTGGCACTCGTTTAATATGAAAATGTCTTGCTGGCATTTTTGCTATGAAAATTTTTATACTTCCATAGTTTTTTTACCCCAATTTTGGGGTTAACTATCTGCCCATATCTGGGACCCTAACAGGTGCTACCACCCCCGGAAACAACAGCAATTAAGAGGTGGTTCCACGCTCATCAAAAACACCCGATCATAGGCCATGTTGCCGGATGCAGTTTATCGTCATACCGAGGGCGTTCATCCTTCCTTATTACATTTACAAGATATTTCAGTTGTTTTCCCTGCTTCTGAGAATAAAGTGTTGTTTAGCGAAGAGAAGAATAGAAGTAGTTTCCTATAACGTAAAACATGTACGTCCTCTTGCTCTCGCTTGATTTGTCGTTCTCACTTTCAAAAAATAATTAAAATTCATTAACGCATAAGTAAAAATTTACAACAAAACTGTTTTGATTTTCACTGAAGAAACAGTACTGAATTATGTAATATCGGTCTTCCGATATTACGGTGAAAATGCTTACAATATTGCTGCCACATACGGTCTGGTTGTTCTGCTATATATTTAGAGATCCTAGATGAAATTTAAAGGATATTTTACAATGTTATTGGTCCTGACCTGGCATCTCGACTTCAGTCACTTTCCAACCGCAGTAATTTAGCTTCCCTGTGACTTTCCTATAAATACTTTCATGGTAAATGTTCGGATAAACGCTCTTATATGATACCTAGACACTGAATTTAAACGCTTACTAGATTAACGGCAAGATATCATCATTTTACAGTTGAAACGGTGGGAGGTAGCCGTAAGTTTTATAAAACTTTCTTCTCTCCCACTTCTCGCTTATGTAACTCTCTTCCAGCTTCTTGCTTTGCAGTCAAATTTGACTTTCAAACATGCAAATGTAATACCAATTGTTATCTTTTTTCTTTTTAAATTTTGTTCATTTATTGTTCTCAATCCTTAATAATGTTTGTCGTATATTCTTTTGTATTCAGCAACCCCTGCGTGTTAGTGGCTTTGTTGCCTTGTTTGGAGTGAAATGATTAAAAACATAACAAACAAAAAAAGACAACGAAACAGTTATGTGGTTATACAGAACGATGCTGGATCTTACCGTATTTCACCATTCCTGATCTTCTAGTATCCCAGTGTGGAATACTTACTTAGAAAATGGATGGAAAGAAAAAGACAATGACTATAAATGAATTTGGTTAGATGAAAAAATAAATTCTAAAATTCCCAACACCCCTCTGTTTTGCGCATGTGTAGTCCTCCCAACATAACAAAATTTAGTCCGATGTATTGGTGAACAACGAAACGCATCACAAGTAAAATTCTTCCACTTTGTCATATATATATATATATATATATATATATATATATATATAAAATAGGAATAAAAGCTTAAAATAAGCTAAAAGCATAATATATAAAATTATTATATTATATTATTATATTATAAGCTAAAAGCATATATATATATATATATATATATATATATATATATATATATATATATATATATATATATATATCGGAGGTCTGTTTGAAAATTAAAAAGACTTATCCGTTCTTAGATGTCTGAAACAGTGTGTTCTTGCCACAGTGCCAACAATCAATCCAAAAATTGGACGAAAAAATAGTTTTAATTACCTTCCCTAAACAAACAATTAAATAAACGATCAAAACTAATCTTTAAAAAAAAATTACTACGTTACTAAAACATCGAAAACCAAAAAGTATAAAAAATAAAAAATCAAGCAAAATAATTTAATCCAAATAAATAAATAAAGCACTCTCAACAAAATAACCGTTAGAATAGACTACCCACAATGCACCTCTGAGACCCATATATATAAGTAATCAAGAAAAAACCAACACATGTGGCCTGATGATTGCATCTATCTGTCGTATATCTGTCGTCTCTAAGTGTTGACTTCAATGTTCACTTTCATATTTACATACGTTCTATCTTTTTTAATATTGAGCACTTTATTCCATAAATGTAACACACCTTAAAAACATATATATATATATATATATATATATATATATATATATATATATATATATATATATATATAGTCATCCATAGACAGACTGTTTCGCTGTATCGCAGCTCCTCAATGTGGCTGGACGTCTGATTGCTTCAAGCCGGGATCGAAACTACCACTAGACCATCGTCGCACGACAGGGAGGGAAGGGAATTTTAAGATGTTTTTTTTTTTTTTGTTGTTCTAAATACCAGTAGGATCGTTTATTCCGAGCACAGCGAGCTGGGCACGGCTGAATGTGCGTGTCTGCCTTCCTATTTGTCATTAGACATTGCCATCATAATCTTATTCTCTACATATTTGCTTATCTATTTTAATAAACAAAATGGCGCTTCAGCGTTCTATCTTTTTATTTCCTTCTCTTTTTTTAGCTTGGATTCATTACGCTATGCTTCTGCAATATTATTAATCCTGACCAGGAATCTCGACTTCAGCCACTTTCTCACCGACGTGACGTGGCTTCCCTCTGTCTTTTCTACAAATATTTTCATGGCAATTATTCTGATGGACTTTTTCCCTGGTACCCCGACTACAAGAAACTAACCGCATTGCTAGATTGTCAGCGAGGCTTCACCTTTTTACTGTCGAACTATCTAGATGCAACCGCCATTTCTACAATATCCGTTTCTATTCTCTCATTTACCACCTGTGGAACTCTATTATAACTCGCTTCTAGCAGTTATAATATTATGTCTGGCTTAGGATACTCGCCGAGACTTCACTAGAAATTCTCCTCTATTTACCTACCTCCTCACAAGGCATGTGGCACAAAGCCGATTTTTATGTGAGACGAATACGAGCCCGTAGGCTCAGGCTAAGATTCTCCGTAGACCCCGCATAAACAGGGTTGGGTTTGTCTACCTCTCCAGGCGTGACTGTCCGTAGGCCTCGTCTAGGTTTCCCTCTGACCGAAGGTAAATAATGGGACAAGTCGCGATCCAAGCCGAAAACTCCAACGGACTGGTATTTATAGGTCGCCCCACTGCGGACTATACGCGACACAAGGTCAAGTTTACTGTGAGGAAACCGAGCGTTTCTTGCCTAGCTTATTTGTGTTACCGGGGGAGTCATATTTGCTCCACAACAAATTCACTTCCAATTCTTTGTTCCCTGATAACCACAATCTTCAAAATTAATCAATGTAATGACAATCACTATCTTCTGTCTTATTAAACTCTCTTCCTTTATTGTCATTTCCTCAATTCTCCCTACTAAAGTCTTTTCATTCTCTTTCACTCCCTGTGACACACTGCGTTCTAGTGACATTATCGCCTTGCTTGGGGTGAAAAGATATTTTTTTTTAAAGTGGAACGAAGTCATAACCAGAGAAAGCGAGTAAATACATTATGCTAATTAAGTTTGTGTTGACGGAAACAGAGGACATCTTATGAATAGAAATTTGGAGAAGAACAGAGATTGGTTAGAACTATTTCATATTTTGGGAACAGGAGCCAGAGGAAAGAGGAATGTTGTTTTCCAGCTGTTTGTCACAGACTACGAAAACCCAATCCTCGTGAGAATTTCAACATTTGTTAAAAAAAAATAGGGTAATAAAAAACAGTGCATCTCTAAAATGGGAATGTGGTAAAGCATTTTTATTGCCGATAAAAAAAAAATATCCGAAACAAATGTTAATTATATTGTAATAAACTTGCCGTCCTTCCACATAAAAAAAATAATCTTGATGTCCTTCTACAGAAAATAATTATGCTGTCCTTCCACAGACGATAATAATCATGTTGTTCTTCCACAGAATTTAATAATTTTGTTGTTCTACCACAGAAGAAAATAATCTTGTCGTCCTTCCACATAAAAAAAAACAATCATTCTGTCATTCTACAGTAGAAAATAATCTTACTGTACTTCCACAGAAGGAAACAATCATGCTGTCGTCCTTTCATAGAAAAAAAACAATTGTTCTGTCCTTCCACTGAAGAAAACAATCTTAAGGTTCTTCTATAGTAGAAATACTTTTGCCATCCTTCCACAGAAGAAAACAATCATACTGCCCTTCTACCGTAGAAAATAATCTTAACGTCCTGCCACTGAAGAAAACAATGATGCTGTCCTTCCTCAGTAGATAATAATCATGCCGTCCTTCCACAGTAGAAAACAATCATGCTGTCCTTCTACTGTAGAAAATAATCTTGTCGTCCTTCCACAGAATAAAACAATCATACTGTCCTTCTACAGGAGGAAATAATCGCGCAATCCTTCCACAGAAGGAAACGATCATGTTGTTTTTCTAGAAAATAATTTTGCCGTCCGTCCACAGAAGAAAACAATCATGCTGTCCTTCCTCAGTAGAAAATAATCTTGCCATACTTACACAGAAGAAAACAATGATGCTGTCTTTCCCCAGTAGAAAATAATCGTAACGTCCTTCCATAAAAGAAAACAATCAATCTGTTCTTCCACAGTAGAAAATAATCTTGCCGTTCTTCCACAGACGAAAATAATCATAAATTACTTATAAAAATAGCTAAGGAGTATATTTGGGCGTGTTTGGCATGATTAATTTAAATATTTTCCAAAAGTCAGCGACTTCTTGGATTTCAATAAAACCTTCAATACCTATTTCATCTACGACTTAAAAATTATATTTTCATGAAGATAAGAAAGTGCGGTTGGTTTAATGGATGATAGTTTGGAATGCGAAATCAGAGAGCCGGGTTTGAGTTACATTCAAGTTCACTTACAAGCAAATGGTAAATATATGAATCCATCGCTTCCTCTTCAGCTATGGGTTAAATAGTATCACTTGTATCGGGAAAAATCATTGTTATCTTAAAGGAAACTGTTAATGCAATATTCACTCTCAAAAAAGCCATTATTCTTACAATCCAAAATATGCTTCGATTTTATATAACGAACAAAGAGTTGATCGTCTATCGCCCTGTTCACACTCTTTCCTCCGTTTTTGAACAGGAGTAGAGGTTCATCATTTGTTTCCTATTTAGAAATGATTTTCCGGTTTCTTCTCCTAAAAACTTTCCGTTTTCTTTCACTCGCAGTAAAACTTTGCAGCTTAGTAGCATTGTTGCCTTACTTGGGGTGAAATGATAAATAATTTTTTTTTTTTTTTGTAATTCTTTCTGTCAGTAGGAAGGCATTCTGCATGACCGTGCTTTTCAGATTATCACACGTGTTTCTGGTGGGTGCCTACCAAAATCTCAGTCTGGTTTTGACAAAAAAATTAAATACACTTAACAAAGAAGATTTGTAGAAAAAATCCTTTAAAAAACTCTTACTTATCGCGGTGGGGCTGGATTTATAATATTTGCAATATTCACTCGCAAAAAAAATCTTACAATCTAAAATATGTTTCGGCTTAACTTTCAAAGGATTTATAAACCACAAATAAACAAAATCAATCTGTTAAAATAAGTCACTAAATAAGATGGTTGGGTTTTTTTTTGTTGTGGGGGGTTAAGTTTAAAGGAAGAGGCATCCAAGGTGACTTTGGAGTCATATCTGAATATTGGGGAATACCCTCAATTAAGGGCCGTCTGAGCAAACTGCGTGACTAGCAAAGAGTATTTTTAATTGGAACCTACCTGCAAAGTTTTTGCACCGCTTTATCAAAACCTACGACTGATATGTCTGGTATACCCTTATCTTACTGGGTGTCATAACGGGTATATTGTGCTTCGGTTAATTGTAACCCAGCGTCACTTTGTTGGTGTGCTGATTTCTCACTCAATAAGAAGAAAAAGAAGGTTTCATAACTAATATATGTAATGATAAACAAATTAAATACATATACATTTTTCTTGAATTGATTGACATCAATAATAATAATAATAATAATAAACTATTGCCGAAAAGTAAGAAGAAGAAGAAGAAGAATGCGAAGGAGAGGGAAAGAAGAAGAAGAAGAAGAAGAAGAAGAAGAAGAAGAAGAATGCGGAGGAGAGGGAAAGAAGAAGAAGAAGAAGAAGAAGAAGAATGCGGAGGAGAGGGAAAGAAGAAGAAAGAAAGAATCAGAAGAAGAAGAAGCAGAAGAAGAAGAATGGGAGATGAAGAAGAAGAAGAAGAAGAAAAAGAAAATACTTGATACCTAACCCTACAAATTGTAATATTAATATAAATAATATAAGCACTAATTGTAGGATTAAAGTAGAAGAAGGAAGAAAATAAGAAAGAAAGAAGACGAGGAGGAGGAGGAGGGGGAAGAAGAAGAAGAAGATCCCTCATATCTAACCACACAAATTGTGATATTAATATAAATAATATAAGCACCAATTGTAGGATAGAAAAAGAAAGAAAGAAAGAAGGGTAAGAGAAAAAAAGAAGGAGGTAAAGAAAGAGGTGAAAAAGAAGGAGGTGAAGAAGAAGGAGAAGAAGAGGAAAGAGAAAAAAAAGAAGATCCCTTATACCTACACAAATAGTGATATTAATATAACTAATATAAGCACCAATTGCAGGATAGAGGTAGCAGAAGAAAGAAAAGAGCAGTAGACGATCCCTCATACCTAATCACACTGTTGTGGTAGGATCCACCTAATTTACATAGTGGAGTACCGACCATATAAATATGGGTTGGTACCGGGAAGACGAGGGAAGAAGTAAGAAGAGATCCAATCCAGTGTCTCTGCCCGACTGCGATGAAGTCAACCCATTCTACAGGAACAGTCTTCCCAAGAATATACCAAAACTAACTCTAAATATTGTGTACATTTTCCTTGTTTCAATACATTTTGTTTACGTACATTTTGTGTTGTATTATTATTATTCCATGCTTATCCAAGCTTCAACACACACCAATACTGCTAATATAAATCATAGAAGCACCAATTATAGGACAGGAGAAAAAGAAAGATGATGAGGAGGAAACCTAGAAACTTCTTGTATTTTTTCAACTAAATAATCTGGACAATCATTAGACATAAAAAAATATATACGAGAAAGACTGTATACATTTTACTTATTCTTTATCTTGTCCTTATATCGGATTCCGATTCATATTTACATTTGACCCCAAACTCACAATTCTACTCACTATTACTTTCTCTTGTGGCTCCAACATCACGTAATAAATAATATACAGATTGTAAATAATATTCTTTTTGTTTGTTTTCCCGTCTTACTGTTTTACATTTTTAAGAGTATCTTTGTATATATTGTTGCAGTTTTTTGTGTATATATATATATATGTACTAGTGAGCTAGCCCAAATGACTTGACTCACTTTATAGTCCACCAATAGAAGGTTAACCAATCAGAAAACGTAAAATATTCAATCCGTCGTGTATAAAGGCGGCCATTTTGTTTACTCTATCCGAATGCCCAGTACCAGCTTGTCAGGCGAAGAGAAACAGAAGGAAGAACTACTGAACTACGCTCTGCTACTTTTACCGGGATATCCACTGCTAACCTGAACTAAGCTTTCCTATTGTCTTCGAAATATTCCCTGCTAACCTCTGGATTCTCTACTCAAAGACGACCGTCACCATGAACAACATATATAAATTTTAAGGGGTTCATAATTGTTTACAATCATAACTCCCCTACAAATCTAGAAAAAAATCAACATTTCACCCCAAGCAAGACAAGAAAGCCACTAAGACTGCTCCGACGAGTTCCTTTCACTGGTACGCCAACTGCATGAATTTAAGCGTGCTACTAGTTTGCCATATCAGTCCCACTGTCGAAACGGTTAAATGTAGCTGTCTCTTCTACTCCAATAGCTTCATGTCTCGCATTTTCCTCTTGTGGAACTCCCTTCTTCTTACTTGATTCCCTGAGAGCTAAAATCTCTAACGATTCAAATTCAATGTCAATCGACATCTCCAGATGCCTTGAACTAATACCCCGTCCTTCTCTTCATCCTCTTTACTCTTGCTCCCACTCTCTGTAAACCCCTTGCGTGCTAGTGGCACTCCCGCCTTGCATGAGTTGAAAAGCTAAAAAAGAAAAAAAAGACGCAAGGGGGTTACTGGATGTGAAACTTTGTTAAAAAGAAAAACATTAAGAGGAAAATTTACAGTGATTTGATCCTTGAAATTGTTAAAGATCATCTGCAATTGGCTCTGATAAATAGAAATGTGATGATTCAAGTTTCTATGATTCTGGAGCTTCTTTTACATAAAGATAACAACTTAATTTTCGTATTAAAAATCAACATTTCACCCCAAGCAAGACAAGAAAGCCATTTAGGATTTCTCTAAACAATGACAAAAATTGAAAGTGGAAATTTAGCAAGAACATTTTTATATTAAATACTAGGAGCATGGCCCGGCGTTGCCTGTGCTTGATTAAAAAATCGTACGACTCATACAGCAATCGCTATCACTTGACTTAAAATATTTTTGCCCTTCCTTGCCTTTAAAGGAGTGCCGTTTGCCATGCTGATGTTGCTACATGCCTTACTTCTTGCCTATCTCACAATGCGAATTTTTTCAAAGCTCTATACTAAACATTAAATCAGTTACGAAAAAAGAACTAAACAAAATGAACACAAAACGATCAGCTTTAAAAAAGGACTCGTAACTGGAAAAACCGAATGAAAAAAGAATGTTAACAACAAATACTTTTTCAAACCCAACCCAGTTCTGCGGAATCAGAATCAACGTTGAGTTTAAGCAAGCGAATGACCCAATTGGAGTAAAGTGCCATGTAGATTTAAATTTTTCCCACTTGTGACGAATGCAGCTATCGATTTTTTGCATGCTAGCATACTAGTTAACATTTGTGTCAGTCAGCTGTTGGCTCTCACGCTAACCAATATAATCTTTCTGCCTATTCGTGGCAGCCAGCTATAGGCTCTCACTCTGGTCAGTAGAAAATGGCCGCAAACTACATGAAAACTGCTGTAGAAGCATGAAAAAATCGATTATTTCCACTATCGATGGGAGTTGGGAAATGAAAAAGTCGGTCTTCGCCTTTCCGCTAACTTGGACCATGTGAAAGTAAATGTTGGTGCAAATCCGTCGAAAATTGCGGCCGTGCATTCGTTACACACAAACACACACGCGCGCGCATCCTGCTTTTTATAGATAGAGATTACTCATGCATTTCGAGTAAAGAAAAGAACACAACAAAAGTCCTGTGTATGGCGATAAATGTGATTTTAAGTCCGACTGTTTGGGGAAAGGGAAGCTTTTTTTTTCTTTCTTTCTTTTTATGTGACGTCCTTTCAGGATGTAGGCGAGGATGACTCTCCATCTCTCTCTATTTTTTGCAGCTCTAAACAAGTTCCTTCCCTCTGTTTCCTCTCCCACACCACGTTCGGCCATCTACTTAAGTCCGCTAGATATGTCATGCGTTGTTTTCCCTTGTCTCTTATTTCCTCTAATCGACACATGCGTATCAGATCCTCCAGGTCCTCATTCCTCATTATGTGTCACAGAAACTCCAGCTGTCTCTTCTTGATATTAAGTATAAGCCTCCTCCTTGTTTGCAACCACTTTAAGATCTCATCGTTGCTCACACGCTCGGTCCATGGTACCCTTAGCATCGTTCTGTAGAACCACATCTCGAGTTTCTTCTTCATCTTTGAGGAAATCGCCCAACATTCGCTGGTGTAAAGAAGGACAGATGTCTTGTAACAGCTCAGTATTCTTTACTTTGATACGAAAGATATCCTCCTGTCTCGCAGTATTTTGCCCAGCTTTTGGAATGTGTCCTTAGCCATTCTAATACGCCTACAGATCTCAGTGTCAATGGCAACTATTAATGTTTAAAGCGAAACTCAGCGCAGAAAGAAAGAAATGATAGCGAATTCTTACTTGTAACTGGCGTAATCTCGCAATGGTAATCGTTTGTATTAAATTGCAACAAAAAAAAAAACACTATGTCGCCTGCTAGTAATTCTTGTAGAAGTAACGATAGAAGATACAACAGTTTCGGTTAACAAGTCTAGTCAGCATCGGAAGAGAACAAAGTCGTAAGGAAGGAAAGAAAAAAAAAACATACGGCATTTGGTTAACAATTTTATCATTTTTTTATATCCCTCTTCAAACACAGATGGTAATTTTCACTCCCCCTCCAACCAGAATGGGTCGACCAAAACTCATTTCTGTGAAGACGAAATAATCTTTCATTATATCTTCGTCACAAGATTACAGTTGAATTTCCTTATTTCTCTCTTTCCACAAGAGTTTCGCTAAGGTAAACGCACAAAAATTCTACTACATATATATATATATATATATATATATATATATATATATGTAAATAAAAAAATATATTATATTATAATATATAATTATAATTATATATATATTACACATATATACACATACATATTTTTCCACGAATTATTCTTTTTTTGTTGTTTTATTTGGGATTTAAATCCCTGTTTAGTTTTATGCCTATTTTCTTTTGAAGTCTTTTCATACTCTTTCTTTTTTAAAAAATAAATAAATAAAAATCGTCGACATGGGTTATTTAACCCATTGAGGTTGAGATGCCGTAAAACAAACCAAACGACTTGTAACTGGCGTAATCTCACGGTGGCAATCGTTTGTGTCAAAGCGCAACAACGACAAAAAAAACTATAGGTTGCCTACAAGTAATTTTCCTTGGAGAAGTAACAATAGAAAATAAAGAGTTAGAACTCTTATTGACAGTATCGGTAACACGTCCAGTCAGCTTCGAAAGTGAAAGCACTGTCGTAATGAAGGAAGAAAAAAATAGCACATATGGCTAACTATTTTATCATTTTTTTATATCTCTCTTTTCCAACACATATGCAAATTTTGACTCCCCTTCAATCAAATGGGGGTCAACTGGAACTCATTTCTATAAATTTTCTGTGAGCACGCAATAATCTTTCATTACATTTTCGTCACAAGATTACAGTTGAATTTCCTCATCTCTCCTCTTACGTAAGAATTTCGCTAAGTGCACAAATTTTCTACACACTCCACTCCAACAACAAAATAAAAAAAAAGTTCCCTATTTAGGGATACTGTTAGGGGAAATGAAGAAAGAACTCAATTTTTCGATTAACTTTTGGTGCAGTTTAAGGTCTTTCTTCGGACCGCTTTGGGAAGGTTTTCAAACCCCTAAAAAACTGGCTCTACCAGGTCTTCGTGGAGGCCTGCAAGAACGGAACCACTGCTTATCTTTAGGTGGCACTACCTCTACTCCCACACAATCGAAGTGAAATCAATCGTCACATTCATCACGTGATCATTGGTCTCAAATCCTCGGGTCTGTTACAAGCAGGACAAATCAAAATTCTGTCATTTGTTGAAAAGAAAATGTCTGATCCTTCTTCTATATCTCCATCATCAATGGGTTCTTCTTCTAGATCTGTGTGTTGGGAAAGCTCCAGAGGATACAATTTTTTTAAGTGAATGGGGTGTAAAATGGATATTTAATGATATACACGCATGGATTACAAAATACGAAAGCTTATAGACAAGGACTCATTCAGTTAGAAATACATTTTAAAAACGTCAGTCACGGTCCTTATAAAAATACTTAGAAACGGCACCAGATAAATATATGAAAACTGCACAGAAACATGAGAGTCCTAAGAATGCTTCCATCATTAACCAGTCGAGAAATACGAAACTCCTTAGATGTAATAAACACTCGAGGCGACAAATATCTCGAATCTCCTACTGCTGGAGCAAAGAAAATTAACTTACTGACGAAAGCTGCTTATATGAAGACTGAAAAATCAAAACCCTTGTATGGAAAGTACTCAGAACGTCTTAATGAACCAGACATCGCTGACGGCCTATACCATCAATGGTCTAGAAGTAATGGCCATACATAGGAGATAGAAGACCTTACTATAGACGCACGCAACCAATGTTTTTTTTTAACTATTGTACACAAAGCTAAAATCAACAAAGATGGCTCAAATCCCGCCTGTCGCTTTTGCCATAAAACTGATGAAACTTTTGACCACATAGTATCGTGTTGCCCAAACCTTATGAGATAGAATACGTTATTAGACATGACAGGGTAGAACAATATTTACATTGGCATATATGTTTCAATTATCGAAGACCCGGATATATGGTACAAACTTCACCCGAATGATGTCACAGTTGGTGATGGAAGGACAATAATTTGTAGTTTGTAATTTCCCAATCCTTACAGGCAGGAAAATTAATGCAAATAAAGCGGAAATTGACATAAAATATTTCAAAAACAGAACCAGACAACTAATTGATATGACTCACCCACAGGATTCCAATGTCTCTAAAAAGAGAATTTTAAAAACTTTCAAATTATAAGGACCTGCAAATCGAAATAACTTTGTTTTATTACAATTCTACTCGTCGTTTTTTTTTTAAATAATAAATATTGCCGGGAGGCGAAGGTAGTTAAAATATTAGTGGTGTCAACGGAAAAGCCGTTCTTTTGGCATTCCATTTTTAACATTTGATTTAATCTCCTCGTTTTTAGCATCAAATGTCTGTAACGATAAAACATTACTCTGGAGGACAAAACTTTAAAATCGTCATCGGCTTTATCTCATATCCAAAGATTTAATTGCTTCTTTAATCACTGATCCCTTCCTTTTTGATGATGTCGTTAATAACTAAATTCGCCGCCATCGTGCAGGTTCTGGACTAGAAGCTTCCAGTTTAACCAAAACTTGTTCCCATCATCCATTCCCTATTGCCGTTTGGCTTTGCAAGAGTTGGGTGCAGGTGAAAGAAAATCAGAGTAGAAGAAATTGCCGATGGGGTGAATTTGTTTAAGGTGGGCCTCAACTTGCCGAGAAATAAGCTACACATTTAATTTCACGACATTCTTCTGTGGCACATATGGAATGGGACATACAGTATCGGGTTATAAAACTTCAACGAACTGAGAGTGACGCCTTCTATAGTATGTCCGAGGTGCGTAGCCCTATTCATCCGCTGGGTCAACCATTGTGATGTTTAAAAATAATAATAATACAATCTCCTTATAATACACTTAATATTTTTCTCATGCACACCTCTGATCATAACACATGGGACTTTAAATCTTGGGAAACCACCATGAATTTTGACGAAATTATTCACACACAACAACCACATTTACGAAGGGACATTCGTGTATTAGAAAAAACCCAGTTAATAGATATAAAATATCTCTTCTTTTTAAATATATATATATATATATATATAACAGATTCCATCCGAAACATACGAGTAGAATATAGAAGCATAACCACATCCAGATATTTAAAAAAATGATTAAAATAATAGAAGCCTTAATAATAAAAACGAAAAAGACAACACTGAATAATATTAACTACGAAGACGGCCAAAATGTGCTGGCTGTGTTCTGAAAATAAAACATCCCTATAACTCTAGATACATACACACAACACATCCATCCTGTTAAAATGTAAAAACAAAATCACCCTTGATAATGGCTAAAAGTATAGCTGAAAGCGCTCACAATTACAAAATATTTGGACAGTTTCTACACACTCTGTGTCAAGAAAAGAAAACACTTGTTCGAACACAAGAAAAATTAAATAAAAACCTTAATCGTAGTACCTTGTCTGTCGTCTTTAATGGAATATATCTATATATATATATATATATATATATATATATATATATATATATATAAAAGATGTCACACATTGAGAGCTGGTGTAAATAAAATAGTGATCGATGTAATGTAACAGTGCTATTTACTATATATTAATAAATATGCATATTATTTCTCAGCGATAATACGATTCGGAGTTTCATGCACAACATAGCGTTAATCCGACATTTTTAATAAATGGCCTGCGCCAGCATTGAGTTAACCAGATATTTTTATTATGTAAAAAACAGTCACAACTCAGCACCTGAAACTCTGAGTCATGCTACCAGTGAGCAATAAATATATATATATATATATATATATATATATATATATATATATATATATATATATATATAGTCTAATAAATAAATGTATATGCAAGTATTCATATATAAATATATATATATGTGTGTGTGTGTGTATAGCCTAATAAATAATTGTACATGCAAGTATACATATATATATATATATATATATATATATATATATATATATATATATATATATATATATATATATATATATATATATATATACATATATATATATATATATATATATATATATATATATATATATATATATATATATATATATATATATATATATATATATATATATATATATATATATATACATATATATATATATATATATATACATATATATATACATACATATATATATATATATATATATATATATACATATATATATATATATATATATATATATATATATATATATATATATATATATATATATATATATATATATATATATATATATATATATATATATATATACATATATATATATATATATATATATATATATATATATATATATATATATATATATATATATATATATATATATATATATATACATATATATATATATATATATATATATATATACATATATATATATATATATATATATATATATATATATATATATATGCATATATATATATATATATATATATATATATGCATATATGTGCATACATATATATATAACATATATATACATATACATATATGCATACACATGCATATATATATATATATATATATATATATATATATATATATATATATATATATATATATCCTTGGTGTAAATAAAACAGTGCTCAATGCAATATAACAGAGCTATTAAGTATATATTAATAAATACATAATAGCCCATTTATGACATTATAGCTCGGATTTGCATGAAAACCTGAGTCGTACAGTCGGCACAGGTCATTACAAATAAATATATATATATATATATATATATATATATATATATATATATGTGTGTATGTATGTGTGTGTGTGCGTGTGTTTATTGTATCTTTCTTCTTTCTGTTTTTTGTTTGATGTGTATTTTATATTTTCTCTTTATCTTTTCCTAGTTCTTTTTTCATCCCTCCCCCATTTTCTCGGCTTTTCTTTTAACCTCAATTTTGCAGATATTTTCTTCGCAACCTCATTAAATTTTTTTGAATTTCCTATTCAGTTTATTTCCCACAAGCTGGACGCAATCTCAACTGGAATGTCGCCTTTGCCACCCTAACTTTCCGATAAAAAAGATCACACGAGGTCATCAAGAGGACTTGATTAAACCCATATACTTCGTGCAAATAACCCACTCACAGATATAAACACCAGAGATCACCATCTGCTGGCTTATTTTCGAAACATATTCATCGATCAGAGCTTCTTCAACCGAGGTATTCTAATTCATTGAAATGAACGGTCTTGTGGAAAAACTTTAACAGGTTTCATTATCAAAGGATGGATTTTGAAGGGAACTTTACTCATACGAATTATAGTCCTGTTCATATCATTATCGACACTACTGTTGTTCAGCTGTATTATCAGGTTTCAGCTATTTAATTGATATACAATATATATTTCGTAAAGTTCGTTTATTTTTAATTTTTTTAAATTATTTTATTTAATTTTTATATATTTTTTTTTTTTGCCTTTACTAAAACATGTCCCCGTAATGTTCCATTTACTGAATTATGTTTCCGTACTAATTTACCTTATACTGAATCCACTTCGCATATATTTCACCCTTTACTGAGTTTACCTTACACTGAATCCACTTCGCATATATTTCACCCTTTACTGAATTCACCTTACACTGAATCCACTTCGCATATATTTCACCCTTTACTGAAACCAGTTCTTCTATTTTACCTTACACTGAATCCACATCGCATATATTTCACACTTTACTGAATCCAGATCTACTATTTTACTGAATCAATTTCGCGTACTATTTCACCATTTATTGAACCATGTTCCCCTACTATGTTAAACTTTACTGAATCATGTTCTCTGACTATTTTACCCCATACTGAATCAACTTCGTATACTATTTCATCCTTTACTGAATCATGTTCCCCTACTACTTTAAACTTTATTGAATTATGTTTGCGTATTAATTCACCTTTTACTGAACCATTTTCCCATATTATTTTACCCTTTGCTGAAACTTGTTCCCTTACTCATTTTGCTTTACTAAAGATGCTGATTACATTGTTTCAATGTACCGCTCCTTGAAAGTAACTTTCTCCTCCTGATATCCACTACATTTGCAAGAGCCAGATCAAGCCAAAAAATGAACGACTGCTGCCTTATATGGGCGGGAGCTGCCCAATCTTTACTTTCCAGTCTCGGTAGAGTCCAAGAAGCGTCTTCTCACCCTTGGAAGTGACAAGTTATTTCCCCTCAGCAATCACCCTTTTCTCACAGACGAAACTTCGCAAGTCTCTTGCTGTCCTAACGCTATGTCCTTGGAAAGTTTTCAAACGAACTACATTCCTTATTTCCCCAGTTTTAACCATCGCGGCTAAGACACGCCTTGCTAAGCTTATTGTAGCGAATCACCCTCATTTCCTTCGTATTTCATTGGTGTAATGTAAGTACCACTGGAGTTGCTTCTACCTACGGCCCGCATCTTTGTGGAACCAACTACCAAGGAGATGCTTCCCCGATCACAATCTTAACCTGTTCATGTTTCGGGTTTAACGTTATCTTCCCCACATATCCGCATACACTGTGCTTCTTACTCTCTTGCCGTCCACCGCGAGTGGCTCTGCGGCTTTGTACAGGATGAACGTTATTCTAAAGAAATATTGATTCCAACTGTTGTGATAGGCATTTCTCCATACTTTAAGAAGTTTGCGTATTTCTTTACACAAAAACACTTCCAAGAATTCAGTGTAGTTTTTATTTAAAACTATCATTCTTCTCAAATTATTTTAATAATTTTGCTGCCACTCTGCATTTCTTTAAAAGAACACTTTCAAATAAGATATTTTATATTTTGTTTGAGTAAAAGATTTCAGTAGCTACCGTGTATTTGCTTTCATTTTTCTCTCTCCGGGCGCTTCTTACGAACAAATGTCTCATCTGTTCACAATATATTTAACAAAATTATGAATATTTTGTATGAGAAACATTATATTTTGTTTTCACCATTATCTACTCAGTAGACTTTTTGACCTTACCAAAAAGGTTGGAGAATTTGAATCAGATCAAGGAAATCGTAGAAAATGAACAATAACATTTGATTTTGCAAAGACATGCTATACCATCTGGTTTACGCATAATTGAAAAGAATTCACCTTTCAATATGACAACGATCCAAAACACTCTTCTAAATTTTTTCTAAGTTTTTCAAAATTTTTAAGTGAGAATTTTATTTAAATATTTCTTGTGATGTGTTAAATCCACGTTGCGTCTTTGCACGTTCCGATATCTTACAACCGTCAATAATAGCAGATATTCAAAAAACATCTTTCGGTCGACATACAGGTATATCGTCTCAAGTTTTTGATTTTATAGGGAAAAAAAAAACATGCCTGATGATGGATGGAAGACTGTCCGTAAGTACTCGCATTTTAACATCAAATAAACTAAAAAACTACAGACAACAAGTTTTTCTTCAAGGATCAAAACTCGCACTATGGATGAACAGGATTTTAATGCATATATTATGTTTTCTAACGATGGATGTCGTCAATAATCGCATTGATACTTCTTGATTAATTCTATGTGTGATTATTTTGTATGTAAATCATATATGCCTAATGTTTTATATATATATATATATATATATATATATATATATATATATATATATATATATATATAAATTAACTGATTTAACAATATGGTTCCATCGCTAAACAGGAATTACCATGTTTCAAAAATATATATATAATATATATATATCTTACTGTTGTTTCTTTTTTTACTATAATATATATATATATATATATATATATATATTAGTACAGTGTTATACTAGATTTTATGAGAATTACTCAATATTACGAGATTTGACAAACGGTATTTTAACGATAACTCGGTGATGTTGAGTTGACGCGAAATTCTTAGATTTGTATAAAGTGGTAATGCCAGTATTCAAAATCTGTCTTAAGCTCAAATGGACTCCTAGGACTTAACTTTTCAGGCCCAAAGAAAACTAACACTGGAAAATAACCGTCGACGTCTTCTTCATATGCACTAAAAATTCTAGGCAATTTCGCAAAGTAAGAAGAAAAAAAGAAAAAGAAATGAGTACCAAACTGTTATATGATATCTGCCCGCCTGTATGCCGGTGAATGCTGATAATCTCCTCAAAGTTGATGAAGAGACTTGAAGCAACAGAAATGTGATTCTACGGAGGATGACGATGAGCAACGAAAGTTTTAGTGAAAATACAAGCAAAAGGAAAAGGGAGCGACAGTTGACATTTCTCGGACGCGTAATGAGGAAAGGGAGCTTGGAAATTTTGACACTCACATGGTAGACTGAAGACAAGAAGGACAGAGGAAAACCACACATAACGGAAGTAGAGTGCATCAGTAAATGGATGACGGAATAGGTTTTTAGAAGAAATAACAAAAAGATAAAGTTTATTAAGAGCTACAAGAGACAGGAAATTGTGGAGAGCCATGATCGCTACACCCCGAGGGGACACGGTACAAGAAGAAGAAGGATCTTAGACAAAAATATTTTAAAATGATTCAAAAAAAAAATTACAATGAGTGTAAATCAATTGCTGGTTGATAGTCAATCGAAAGCCTTGATAGGCATCAAACAATTTTATTTAAAATCTGAGAGGACACGGTACAGGAAGAAGGATCTTAGACAAAAAATTTTAAAATGATGGAAAAAAATTTTAATGGGTGTAAATCAAACCCAGAAAACATTTTTAGATAGTAAGAAACAATATATATATCTATCTGGTTGATAGTCAATCAAAAGTCTTGATAGGCATTAAACGATTTTATTTAAAATTGGACCCCATGGATTTTTTTTCCAGGACTACAAGAATTAACCCAGCACACTTAATCTATCCGGGGTAACTGTCCAGTTTCTTAGGGTTTTGAAATCGAGAGTTAGTCAACTCTAGCCAACGACAAACATGTTAACACCTCTAAAATTAGTTGCAAAAAGAAAAAAAAGAAAATGGAATTCGCCTAATCTCATCTCTTTTTTTCTTTCTTTTTAAAACGCGAAGTTAAGCAACGTTGAACCAAGTCAGTACCTAAATGGGGGGGAGGCTCGCATTGGAATACCAGGTTCTGTAAGTTTGGATATTTAGGTGTAATGGATAACGGCTCAGAATCGGGTTTAAATTCCGGGCTTCAATTTCGTTTTTTGTATTCACTTACGTGCAAATACTCTTGGAAAAATATGAATCCATCTCTCAAAAGCAGTAAGTCAATTAGTAGAAGTTGTATCAGTAAACCATTATTATCTCCAAAATTTCTTACAATCTAAAAATGTTTTCTGGGTTTAAATACCGTTGGGAAAGGTATAAATCTAAATTTTCTAAGCTATTGACTTCATCAGTAAATTATAACAAACCAAAAAAATTCATACAATCTAAAAATATTTTTGGCTTGAAATAACCTCCAAAAAGTAAAAACATATATCAATCAATCTTTTTTAAACGTTTCCATCTGTTATGATGTTGATTTGGGGTTAGTAGAGACAAACGCCAAATAACACGTAACAATAAAAAGGATTTTAATAGGTTGGTGAAAAGGTACAGAAATCGCCTGAGTAGTTAATAACTAGCTCAGCTAAGAACTTCTGAGTATTTATCGATCCCCCCACGAGAATTGAATGTGGCACAAGGCCGAGTTTAATGTAGGCTCGGCCAAAAATATAGCACTTGAACCAACCTAGACGGGTTCAGGACCAGTCTACCTCCCCGGACGAAACTTTGCCCTTCGGCAAAGCTTCGTCCGGGTTCCTCTCTGCTAACGCAGAGAGTTCGACAGACGTCGCTTACAGTCAAAGACTGTATCACGACTCAGCTAGACTCGGAGGTCTTACCCTCTCGGTCTATCTGTCTTAGTATTTGAATATGGCACAAGGCCGGTTTAATGTGGGTATCTCTGAGCCCGTTGGCTTGGCCAAAAATATAGCCTTTGAACCCGCCAGACGAGTTCAAGCCCTGTCTACCTCCCCGGACGAAACCTTGCCCTTCGGCAAAGCTTCGTCCGGGTTCCTCTCTGCGTTAGCAGAGAGTTCGACAGACGTCGCAACCAGTCAAAGACTGTATCGAGACGGAAGTCAGCTAAGAACTTCTCTGAGTATTTATCGATCCCCCCACGAGGATTGAATGTGGCACAAGGCCGAGTTTAATGTGGGTTAATCGAGCCCGTAGGCTCGGCAAAAAATATAGCACTTGAACCAGCCTAGACAGGGTTCAGGCCTGTTCTACCTCCCCGGACGAAACTTTGCCCTTCGGCAAAGCTTCGTCTGTTCCTCTGCTAACGCAGAGAGTTCGACAGACGTCGCTTACAGTCAAAGACTGTATCACGACTCAGCTAGACTCGGAGGTCTTACCCTCTGTCTATCTATCTGTCTTAGTATTTGAATATGGCACAAGGCCACGAGGATCTGAGCCCGTTGGCTCGGCCAAAAATATAGCCTTTGAACCCGCCAGACGAGTTCAAGCCCTGTCTACCTCCCGGACGAAACTTTGCCCTGCGGCAAAGCTTCGTCCGGGTTCTGCTAATTTTAGAGAGTTCGACAGACGTCGCTTACAGTCAAAGACTGTATCACGACTCAGCTAGACTCGGGGTCTTATCCTCTCTGTCTATCTGTCTTAGTATTTTCGATCCACCCACGAGGATTGAATATGGCACAAGGCCGGGTTTAATGTAGGTATCTCCGAGCCCGTAGGCTCGGCAATAGCCTTGAACCCGCCTAGACGTGTTCGTCTACCTTCCCGGACGTGCCTCGGGCAAAGCTTCGTCATAAACTAACGCAGAGATTTCGACAGACGTCGGAAGTCAGCTAAGAACTTCTCTGAATATTTATTATTGAAATACAATAAATGTGGCACAAGGCCGAAAAGGGGGTTGGGGTAAAGGACGGTCATCACTTGTCTTAGTATAAAACTTAGCTAGCTACAACCACTGACCCTATCATACAAAACAATATTCCTTTCACCAAAACAACACATTCATCCATACCTTTCTTACTACATCCACCAAAATGCCTCTTTGACTCAATGAAAATCCTAAATACTCCCCTTATGTACAAGTATTGTCTGGGGGGCATAAAAACAACAATTTTTTAAAAAGATCCCCAATTAGTATATACAAAATGACAAATATAATTACAGAAACTAAACAAAATTAGTGTTAGTACTAAAACCCCCCACAAACTTTAAATGTGGCAGAAATATCAGTTAACCGGACGAAATCGATGCGGGACTTATGAAAATAAAGGACACGCCCATTCCTCCCTAGCATTCACACAGGCACACACTCATTCATACACAACAACAAATACGAAAACACACACACGAAACGAAAGGCGCCCCGCATCCACCAGAGAACTGACATCACTGACCACCTAAACGAGGGAGGGGATGTGGAGTTAAACTAAAGGAAGACAAATGGGGACAGAAATAAAAGGGACCAATGAGCAGAACACACCCTAGCTAAGTTTACTGAAAAGAAGAAAAGCTAAAACTCAAAAAGCAAGACCTAAGCTAACCTAGTTTCGGGATGGGTTGCCTATGTTGAACCCAGGAAAACAATATCCTAATGCCTAACCGGCATCCAAATGCCCCTCAAGGTCAGCCCTTTTACTCGGCACATACGCGCAAGATTCACCCACCTTTTGCCAAATTCTGATGAGGTGAGCCGCCGCCTTTCCGTCCTAATCTTAACTTTAAGCTGATGCTTAAAGAACAAGATCAGTTGGGAAGAAGTGAACAAACTCGCCCTCATAGAATCCCTTCTGACGCGTCGTCCAAATCACGACTCTCATAACCCCTAGCAAGCAACAGAACACATAGTGTTCAGCCTTCGTCATCTGCGGCACCACATTGCTACAAACAGAACAGGCTTCAAGGACAAAAAACTTTCCCTGCAGCATGCGAACCATGAGGCCTTCAACAAACTTGCACAACGGCACTACCGCCTTGCACTGAAAGAAGGCGTACAGCGACGACAGTTTGGATATTTCTCCAAGCCTGCTGAACAAAGTCTCTTGCCGACCCAGAGGGCTTCACGAATCACCAGCCAGGTGAGTGATGCCTCATCGTTATTGAGGCATTTCAACCCAGGCGCCCAAGGCCATATCGAGCGAGCCTCCTGCTTCGTAAGACCGATCTCGTCAATTAGATCATCTTGTACGGCCCCTAACTAACACTTGATATAATGTTTGCGAGACAACGCCTGGGCGTTGAGAGGCCATCCGAAGCCCGTAAGAGGGCTTCAGAGCGCGACGACATTCACGATAGAAGGAGCACTCGGCACGTGGTGTACGGCCGGCCTCTTCTTCGCACGAGTGCACAATTCTCAGGGACGGGAAATGTTTCTGGACGTCTTCTTTCCAAAAGGCACCCTCCTCATCCGACCCGCGACACATTCGGTCTAGAAAGGTGATGCGAAGCATATATTGACGAATCTCAATGCTAGGCATACCCAGACCGCCCTCAGAGGGATGAAGGCAACAGACCTCGCGAGATACCATATGGGCCTTGTCTCTCCACAAGAAAGAGGACAAAGTCCTTACTAATAAAATTAGTCTGGCATACGGGATTGGAAGTAGAGAGTCGGTACAGGAGAATCGGATATATGTGTGAAACACATACCTCCGCCCTTCCCTTCAGCGAAAGTCTCCTCCGAGACCGCAGATTAACCGCGATCTCGGCCTTCCCTTGTACCTCCGACCAGTTCATTTCTAACTGGAGATCAGGACCGAACCAGACGCCGAGTATCTTGATCGGCCCATCCGTCCAGAGGAAAGGTCCGGGAAGTGAAACTCCCTTCCACGCACCCAACAGCAAGCCCACAGACTTATCGCGGTTGATCTTGGTCCCTGTCACCATCTCATACCCACTGATCTCTTTGCTGACTTTTTCAATCTCGGCTCTGCTCGACACAAGAGCCGAAACGTCGTCAGCATAGGCAGAATACCTGGCTGAGGTGGTAGCCCCAGGCAGGGTAATTCCGCGCAGGACCGGATTCGCGAAGGAATGGTTCCAACGCAAGAACGTAAAGCAAGGGAGAGAGCGGACAACCTTGACGAATGGAGCGAGACAATACGAAAGGCTTCGATCTTACCCCATTCACTTCAACCAGCGCACCGGGGGTCGCATACAAAAGTCGGATCCAGGAGCGAAAGTCGGCTCCGAAACCGGCCGCCGAAAGGACAGCCTCCAAAAAGCAATGGTCAACCCTATCTAAATTGATCAGCGCGGCTTCACTGTCAACTTGTTCTAAAATCAAGCGTACCATATGAAGGTTATCCTGAATAGTCCTGCCCTTCACAGCACAAGTCTGTTCGGGGCCAATCAGACGAGACAGGACAAGCTGCAAACGGTTGGCTAAGATCTTTGCCAAAATCTTTAACTCAGTATTTAACATCGTTAAAGGGCGAAAGTTCCCTAACCCATCCCCACCGTTCTTATCCTTACGCAGCAACTTGATCACACCCCTGGTGAAGCGTTGAGGTAAAGACCCCTGCTTCATCCAATGGTTGAAAATCAGTTCCAGCAAAGGAACAAAAACGGGCGACAGCCACAAGTAGACTTCGTAGGGAAGACCATCTAGTCCCGGAGACTTATCCAGGCCAACCTGCTTCAGCGCTTCCCAGATTTCCGACTCTGTAATGGGACCCTCGCACCTAGCCGGTTCAGCTGCCTCAAGGTAGGGAAAGTCATCCAAATAGGCGTCGAAGTGAGCAGAGCTCAGACCGGGCTCCCTGGTGAAAAGATCCTGAAAGTAATCCCGAAAGGCCTCGCATATGCCCGCGTTTGTAGTCACGGTCCGCTTATCCGGCAATGTGACGCACGCTATATGTCGCCTAGCCGCGTTCCGATTTTCCTCTGCACGCAATTCAGCGGCCATGTTCGTCGCCTCAGAAGACATTCTTTTTAGCCTAGCCCTAACTACCAGAGCTTGATCCTTCTTGATAAGAAAGGAGGACAACTCTGCCTTAGCTAAGGCTATATCCCCACTAACACGGGATTTCACGGCCCGATCAACCTTTTCTTCTAAAACTGTTTGCGCCGCTAATCTATCTAGATTGAGTCGACGATTAAAATCGGCAGCAAACGTTCTAATTTTGGATTTTAATTTGCCCCACCAGGCGTTTCCCACAACCGCCCGCGTCAATTCCCTCTGAATCATTAGTAGCAGCTGGTCCCGGAAATCCTGCTCACCAAATAATGAACAGTTAAATTTCCAGTAACCAGCCATTCTAACCTTAGGCTTATCTAAGTTTACACGGACCCGGACAAGCCTATGATCCGTATAAACTATATAGTAGAAAGTTGGACACCCTAAGAGCCCTACATCGACTCTCCTAACTAAGACTCGATCCAGGTAGCTCGCAAGCGTGCCAGGAGCCGAGTCTCCACTATTTGTCCAAGTCCATGCTACCTCCTGAGGGTGCTCATTCCGGTACTTATCGACAAGATGAAACCTGCCGATAAAGTCCCGAAATGCCTTCACATCAGGATTGTTAGTACCCGGTTTATGCCCTATACGATCTATAACGGGGTCAAGGACGGCATTCCAATCCCCCGCTAAGACTACCGGACGAGAAGTCGTCAAAAACGGCTCGATCTGCCGAAACAAAGCAGGCCGTTCAGCATGGCTATTGGGCGCATAAACCCCAATGAGACGTAAAGCCTTATCCTTTATAGTAACATCCAGCACACAAAGCCTGCCCGCCGGATCTGCGAAGACAAGGGTACATGCGGCCTTCGTACTCCGTACGCAGGATAAGCTCTTTTGTTATGAGCTCACGGCTCACCGTGGCTACGCAGTCTTCTGGTGTGGGTAACAGTACGTCCCACATGAAAAATTTTGCACCCTTAACTATTCTTAGGGGCTTAAACCCCAAGGACTCTAGCGCTTTCAACACTGTGTTTTTCATCTAGCGACAAATTTTGCGCGTACGCTTGTCGACGACGAAAACTGACACAATTCTTCGGGTTCTTCTAAGAGTCCACCTTCTACCATAAGGTGAGCGTAACTCTTAGCACGCTCCAAGAACTCCGCAAGATTGATGATACATTTCGGTGGGGACAACCAACAAGAGGGCGATTCCCCGGCCTCAGTTTTGTCCTGAGAGCCATTTTTGGCTTCCTCGTGTACTTGGAATTTATTGCCATTCTTGGCTACCGTAGAACTTTCATTTTTCCATTCTTGGCTTCCATACTTTTGTTTTCATTTTTCCCCGCGATGACATCCTCGCTAGGGGAACTTACGTCAAGGGCAGGGTAATCTTTTAAATTGTATTTATCTGGGGGGGGGGGTCTTTTTTGGTGGGGTTAAATAAATGTTTCCTTATGGCTTTCCTATAATCCGACAAATTCGGGGTTTTTTATGGCTAAAAAAGAAGGCGCCTTTTTTTCCTTCTTTTTCCATTTTTTCCAGAAGGGGAGGGGTAAGGGGAGTGGGAAATAATTAAGGAAAAATTAAACTAAATAAATAGAATCAAAATAAAAAACAAACTCACCTAAAATATGCAGACAACAATAAAAATAAAATATACAAATTTAAAAATACAAAAAAAATAAAAAAAAAAATACGGTTCACTTATAAAAATTTAAAAAATAAAAAAAATCAAATATCGCCAAAAAGGCGAAACAATAAAAAAAGTTACAAAAAAAAAAACACGTATAAAAAAACGACAAAAAAAAAAAACCCTTCGAACCAATAAACAAAAGCCAAGTAAAAATTAAAAAGAAGAAAACAATAAATAAAAAAAAAATCAAAATGGAAATTAAAGACGTCAACTAGAATGAAAAAAGAGCAAAAAAAAATTACGAAACAATAACACAAAGCAAACTAGATTAAAAAGAAAAACAGCTAATAGGAAAACTAGAATAACAAAAAAATGGCTGACGTCAATAAACAAAAAATACGTAACGAAGACAGACGAAGCTTGACACAAAAAATAAAAATGGCCGACCCTAAGCGAGTCGAACCAATAAAATTTCGCAAAAGAAAATAAACAAATGAATTACAACGATTACAAGCAAAAACAAGTAAAAATTAAAAAGATGCAAACATGAATAAAAACAATAAAAGCAAAAAATAAATTAATAAAATATTACAGCTTTGAAACACAGAATAACGAACACGAAGAAATTAAAGAAAATGACAATTAACATGGAAAACTAGAATGAAAAAAAGAAATAAGCAAAAAATTAAAGCGGTAGAAATGAGAAAAAAAACTGCGGAAATTACAGGAGAAAAACGAAATTCAAAAAAGGCAAACTAGATTAAAAAAGAAAAACGAGCAAAAATTAAAGGGAGTAAAAATTAAAATCGAAAAATCAAATAGGAAAACTAGAATAAAAGTAAAAATTAAAGGGGAGATAAAATAAAATGGAGAAAAAAGAAAAAATCAAAAACTTTTTACAATGAGGTCGAAACAATTATACCAAATAAAATAAACAAACTTTAAACAAAATGCAGTTCAAAACGTAATAAAACGTGGTCACTGATGAATATGGTGGTATTTTCAGTGCACCCACAACAGAACTCCTACCCCGATCTTTTGAACGGGAGTAGAGATTTATCCGAGCTTTCCTGTTTAGGACTGGGTTTCCGGTTCCTTCTAAAGTCTTCTCGGTCTCTTTCACATCCAGTAGCCCATTGTGTATTAGTAGAATCATAGCCTTTCTTGGGGTGAATTGTTTAAAAAAACTGTGTCAGGCAGGCCGTTTATAAATCAACATACGTTCAAGAGATCAGGATTTATTTCACTACGTAATCTATTATTTCTTTCTTTTTCATAAGATCGACATTTCGCAATCTAACTTCGATAATACTTAATGTCTGTAAATAAACTAGTTATGAGATAATATCTGAGACCAGGTTTAATTACGAGTGAAAGTTCTCTCTCTCCCTCTCTCATTCATATATATATATATATATATATATATATATATATATATTAGATCGCCCAGGCAAACATGTTATGAATAACGTGACCGTGATGGTTGGCGTGATAGACTCATCAAATAACTCAACAAAATTTTTCCCATGACACCGCTTTGGAGCAAAACGAGCTGGTCGCCCAGGAAAACATTGACCTTCACTTTTCCGACCTTGATGCAATGTTTATTGTTTTAAAAAGCAATGATTAGAATTGGAATAAAACCTAAACGTTAACAGAAGAGAGATGGGTGTTAAAAAAACGGTGTCATGGGAAAAACTGTCCTTTTGACAATGAGTCTTATCCATGTTTGCCAAGTTGATTTATAAGTAATTTCCGTTCTTATGAACCAATAGCAATATGAATTTACCGACGCAATTAAAGTATAGGTTTGCGCTGATATGCGGTAAGCAGACCATCATAAGTCAACATGCTCCCTTTGGGATCAGGTATTATTTCACTACGTCTCCTGTTTTTTTTATAGATGATAGATATTTTTCTAACATTATTTCGTCTTTGGTTGACAAAATGAAGTTGTTTTAAAAAATAAAGAAATAACTGAACAAATTTGGCTTTTCAAATCAAATCAAATCAAATGATGCAGTTAAAAATAGTACAAATGTATATTTCTAAAAATGATTAACTGCCCTTTTTTGTTAAAATAAAAATGTAGTAAGAGCCAGTTACCCTGCTTACTATTATGAATGGATTAATCCATTCATTCATAAGTAGTATTCATTCATAAGTAGTCCTGAGTAATTCTCAAAGGAAAACGATAATACTATTGTAGTGACTTCTCTAGCTGAGTATTGAATATTATTATCACGGCTGACTCTGTCGTGTTAAGCGTTGTTCCCCTACATAACGACAAAAATACTATTGAACACAGAAATGACAATTTTAGTAAAAAATATAGTATAAAGAAAAATACAACAAAGTGTGGTCATTTTAAATTAAAAATAAAGGCCGTCCTGAGTAAGATGATAATGTATGCTGCGTAGTGTCCAGCAGCAAGGCCTCTGATCAAGAGGTTTTGAGGAGCGTGGAACCACCTCTTAATTGCTGGTGTTCCCAGGTCCACCCTGACCCGGAATGGTAGCACCTGTTAGGGTCCCAGCTATGGTCAAATAGTTAACTATTACCAGCAATGCTTTTTTGAAAAAAAATTATTACCAGCTATTTTGAAAGAAAAATATTACCAAAACTAGATTTTTGACGAAACAAAATATTACCAGCAATAAAAAATGTCATCGGCATTAAATAACCGATTAAGATTGATATGCCGTAACACAAAATAAAAAAAAATAAAGGATAGTAGTTTATGAAAAACTAAAATTGACTATCATCAGCAAAGAGAAACGTAATAAAACGTGGTCACTGATGAATAAGGGTATTTTCAGTGCACCCACGTCGCAACAGAATGTAACATGTGGTGTGGTTTTAAAGTGGGTTTACCGGCAATACCGTAGAAAAATCATTCTCAATTCCCGTCAGCAATTTCCCATTTGAAAACGCCTCAGGCGTCGGGTAAAGACTTACTCACCCTGCCGAATCTTTAATACAAAGGTGAGCAAAATACCTGCCATGGGGATGGTCGCCCTGAAACACATTTAATATTAACGGAATTTTAACTCCGACCCCAGCTGATGCTGGGGAAGTATATTAACGCAATCAGGTATAATGTATTTATCAATGCGCCGACGACGTCGCTGCTGACCGTGATACGACCTTCCAGACTCAAAATAAAAGTTTGAAGTGGATTTAACCAGGAAAAGAAAATTGCTCAAAACCACCCCCAGCGGACACAGAACTTCCCATTTGGGACTCCTCCAGGGTAACATCCTTATACCTTTTCTATTTGTTATCATCCTTGACTACGTATTGAGAACATAGATCATCGTTTAGGTTACTTTATCACCAAAACTTTCAAATCGATAACCTGCAAGTTAATAGTTGACAGTTAAGTTGACAGATATTGACTATACACATGACCAAGCTATCACTGCTGACACGGTTACCAATGCCACAATTCTCCTACATCATCTAGAAAATACTGTCAATGATTTTGGACTATACGTCTACAACTCTAAAACTGAATTCATAGGATTCGTCTAGCAAGACTCAATACAAACTGTCCCAAGGGAATCAATAAAAATCTGTCGAAACTTTTATATATCTAGAAAGCGAGTTAAATCGTACTGAAAAGGATGTGAAAAGCTTGGGCCGCCTTCAATAAAATGGATATAATCTGGAAATCTGATCTACCAGACATCCTCAAACGGAGATTCTTTCGAGCCACTCTAGAAGTGGTGTGAATGTATGGTGCCACTGCCTGGACATTAATAATAATAAAAAATGCTACAGACTAAGCTAGATGGAAATTTACACTCGGATACTGAGAGCTATATTTAAGATCTCATGGTGACAAAATTCAACTAAATCACAGCTCTGAATCCATCCCTGGTATCTCTATAACCTTACACGAACCCAGAATGCGCTTAAGCAGGACACTACAAGCGAGCAAATCAAGAACTCGCTAATGGTCAACTATTCTGGACACCTAGCCATGAGGCAAGACGAGATGGTCACCCAGCAACCACATACATTAACCAGCTATGTTATGACACAGAATGCCTCCCTAATGACCTTCCGACCTTGATGCAGGACCGTGATGCTTGGCGTGATAGACTCATCAATGTGCAAAGTAACTCGACCGAATAAATACAATAATCAGGCACCGGGAAATTACCTCAGCCCATTCCCAAAGGAGAGATAATGACTGGGATGGTGCCCCATGGGCTTGAGCTAATATTAATTTCAAACTACCCCGGCTTGTTCAGGGAAGGTTTATGTAGGAAATCAAATATAAACATGATTTTCCCCATACCAAAACAAATGTATTAAAGGAATAAGACCAGGAAGATGATTCTTCTTTTCGCAAGATTGATGTCCGTGTCATTTATATCCATCATATCCTCGGCCCTTGCAGCCATTTTTTTCAATATGTTTCATTATACTAGGGTAGAACATAAAGTTGACAAGTCTGTGGTTAAAATTTGTCACGGTAAGGAAGTGCTTTATAATTCAGTAAACATCCATACAACAATTAATGAACTAAAGCTGACCTTTAAGTACTAATAGTAACTTGAGTCAATTGCAGTAAACGAAATTTAACGTTACGCGTATCTGTACTACTTCCGAGAGTCAAGAGTCAAAACATGCCAACAAAAAAGAAAGAAAAATGAACTGAAATAAAGAAATCCAGTTGTTGAATCATATATATATATATATATATATATATATATATATATACTAGCAGCATGGCCCGGCGTTGCCAGTGCTTGATTTAAAAATCGTACGACTCATACGGCAATCGCTATCACTTGACTTAAAATATTTTTGCCCTTCCTTGCCTTTAAAGGAGTTCCCTTTGCCGTGCTGATGTTGCTACATGCCTTACTTCTTGACTATCTCACACTGCGAATTTTTTCGAAGCTCTATACTAAACATTAAATCTGTTACGAAAAAAAAAAACTAAACAAAATGAACACCAAACGATCTGCTTTAAAAAAGGACTCGTGACTGGAAAAACCGAATGAAAAAAGAATGTTAACAACAAATACTTTTTCACACCCAACCCAGTTCTGCGGAATCAGAATCAACGTTGAGTTTAAGCAAGCGAATGAGCCAATTGGAGTAAAGTGCCATGCAGATTTAAATTTTTCCACCTGTGACGAATGCAGCTATCGAATTTTTTTTGCATGCTAGTTAGCATTCGTGTCAGTCAGCTGTTGGCTCTCACGCTGGCCAACAGAATCTTCCTGCCTATTCGTGGCAGCCAGTTATAGGCTCTTACTCTAGCCAGTACAAAATGGCCGCAAACTACATGAAAACTGCCGTAGAAGCATGAAAAAATCGATTATTTCCACTATCGATGGGAGTTGGGAAATGCAAAGTCGGTCTTGACCTTCCCACTAACTTGGAGCATGTGCATGTAAATTTTGGTGCAAATCCGTCGAAAATTGCGGCCGTGCATTCGTTACACACACACACACATCCTGCCTTTTATAGATAGAGATATATACGAATGAGGACAAAAGCAAGATTTATCTTAACCGATGCGTTTCGTTCTTTGACGGACATTATCAGGATAAATGTATTTTATTATGCAGCAAGTATTTATAGACAAAGGTTAAAAAAATACTAAGCCTCGTCCAGAAAGAAGATCCATAGCTGAACATTTTTGTTGTGGCAAAACTTAGAAAACTATAAAAACTCGTTCAGATTTCTGTCTTAATTTCCCTGCAGGTGAAAGATGTGCGACAAACTTAAAAATGGACAAAACAATGGCGCCAGTAGCCATAAATTATCTGCAAAAGAAAGGTAAGACATCCATGGAAATCCACGGGGTCATTATACAGACGCTTACTGAAGACTCTCCTTTTTATGAAACTGTGAAGTTGTGGGCTGCGGAATTCAATCTGGACAATGACAGCATAGACAATGAACCTTGGTCACGTAGTCCAAAAACTCAATCACTAATGAATAAGTTGGTACCATTTACCGTACGGTTTTGGATAACAGACATCTTACTTTTCCACAAATAGCTAAGTCAGATGTTCTCAACCAGGAGTAAATTTACCCCTGGGGGGTAAGAAATTATATAGTTGGGGGTAAATAATTGAAGTACCTGATAATTTTTTAAAAAAACACCTGAAAGCCGATGATGATATGAGAGTAACATTATCAGAAACTGCTCCTCGCATAAACAAACTGATTGACTCAATGAATCAGCAGTTTTCCCACTGATAATGTTTCTGCTGTTTCTGTTCATTATTTTTTAGTAATACAAATTAACTTCATAATTTTCTATTTAGAAAACGTTTGATTTTCTTCTTTTTTTTTTTTTGATACCAACGTATAATACTATTTTTATACAAAACCTAAAGTCCTAAACAATAAAAAGGTTTTTTCTGACCTTCTTGTTTTTCTGTCACTTTATGACATTGATGTACAAATGAATGATGGATTACTAATTTTTTGATCAGAGTACTGAATTTTTCAGTATTCAGTATTTGTCGGTATTTTTTATTTCTGTTTCTGACTAATTTGCACAATTTTTAATCACAAATTAGTCAGCACTAATCATAATCATTCATTCCAAAAAAATGTTTTTTAGTATTTTCAAAAATTTTTTTAAATTGCCAAAAACAAAAATACTAAAAAAAAACTTTTTTGAATGAATGATTATGATTAGTATTAATTTGTAGATCTACTAATACAGCAGATAAAATGAATATTTTTTTATTAATGACTACAAACGTTAATAAAAATACTGAATTTTATACAGAGTACTAACTTATACTAAAAAATTAGTAGATTAGTACTAAATAAGAAATCAGTATTTTGAGTGTCACTTAGTATTTTTAGGCACAGTATTTTGACTAAAAAAAAACCCTTAGTATTTTGAATGAAAAAATCATTCATTCATTTAGTTACGAAATTGTATATCAATGCTTTATGATGGCTATGAATTTTTTGTATGAAAGTAGGGGATAAATGGAGAAATACAAAAAGCCGAGGGGGTCAATGATGGAGGAAAGGTTGAAAATGGCTGAGCTAAGTCATTGGTCATTAGTTCTGGTTTGGTCCATACTAGTTTAAATGAGCTCTTGTGGATGAGCAAGCTGTCTTCAAGATGTTTCCCAAGAATGCTGACACGCGAGCAGAAGCTGAAAATGGTTGTTGTTGTGGTGTCTTCCCTCTAAGAGTTTATATCAGACTCTTCCGCCTACTATAAATTTAGTAGGAGAGAAGGAACACTGGACAGTGAATAGATTGAGTGCTAGCTCATTCGATTCGATACACTCTCACTGCTCGTGTAATACTCTTCTGGTGTACTTATTGTTTACTATACGATATATCTGCAAACCTGGTTTTTGTTATTACTTAACCATTTACTTGGTCACAGCAGTTGTCATTTCCAGGACACTTCTGACTCACTTCCAGGAAGGCCCTGAGAATTTACATCGTTGATTAGTAACTTAAGTTAAAAACTGAATTCACCACTTCAAATGTGAATCAAAGATTCAAAGCAAAGAGTGGAAACACTCTGGTTCCTCACCCTGAAGTATTTCAAGCAGGCAGCGTCTGTTGGCAATTGATGGCTTCTTTATTTTACTTTTTTTTGTTTGATTCTAAAGGCGTAATCGTAATAGACTAATTGGGAATGGAATAAAATAGTAATGGAAAGTATTATGCATCATAATTAAGACAATTGAAAATATCAATAAAGTCAAAACGCAGGGGAAAGATGAGAGCGGATGTGTTCTTGCTACAAAACAACGCGCTCGTTCACACTACTCAGGTTGCATTACATGAAGCAGTCAAGTGTGGCTTTGAATTGCTATCTCATCCTCCTTACTCACCAGACTTAGCTCCATCTGACTTCTTCCTTTTTCCTGAACTCAAATCCCACCTGCGTGGTCGCCATTTTAGAAACAATGATGAGATCATACGTGCTGTGGAGGGTTTTTTTTTACAGGACCGGGACGCCACCTACATCCGTGATGGGGTTGCAATGCTTAAACATCGTTCGTCCAAGTGCATTGATTTAAAAGGGAACTATATTAAAAACAGCGAAAACTGTCTTTTTTCTCCAACTCCTTCAGGGTAAGACTTAGATCTTTATGAATGACCCTCGTATAAGTAAGCTCTACTCAGGCAGATTTTTACTAACAACTGGCATTTTATGAGATAAATTGCCTCGTGAACGCTTCAAATGCGCCAGCCGAAGACTGATCTTTGTGATGTGAGCGACCGTGTAGTTCGTTTCAATTATAATCTGATGGGTTGCCTAAATTCTTCTGCGTCGTTTTCCTTCTGGACCAGGGCGACCTTAATTCCTGTAGCAGCTTTTTGTCGACCCCAAATAACAATTCCAAGGCCCCCCTTATCTAACAGAAAGAAAGGCTCCAAACACACTGGCTCGCAGTGCCTCAAATTTGGAAGGAAAACTTTTTATTGGTTCAGATGGAAAACAAATACTGTTTTTTAACCACCAATCAGAATGTACCATGAATATTTTTTTAATTTAAAAAATTAAGAGCCCATCTGCTTGTCTCTGAAAGCTTGATGTTCATGTAACTTATTTTTTTTATAAATTGAACCTCCAATTAGATAGCTTTTCGGAAGAACTGCCACTTTGTGGATCAGACTTCCTTAAGTACTTCAACTCTTTACTTCTTAGTGTTAATCGTTATCTATCCTCCTTATCACTATAAAAATCACTTCCAACCTGCTTCTTTTCTTTCATAGCAAACAATAAATTCATCATTACTATTTTAACTGTAAGCCTCTACCTTGAGTGGCTCTCAGTATTTGTATTGAGTGACTCTTAGTACAAAAAACATCAATTATGATGTTTATGTATCCATATGGGAGATCATGCTCACTTTTCCAGGACACTTCTGACTCGCTTCTAGGCTGGCCCTGAGAATTTACATCGCTGATTAGTAACTCAAAATGAAACCTGATTCAAAGCAAAGAATGGAAACACACTGATTCTCCACCCCGAAGAATTTCAAGCAGGCAGCGTCTGTTGACAAGGTAATGGCTTCTTTTTCTTTTGGATTCTGAAGGCGTAATCATGATAGACGAAATTGGAAATGGAAAAAAGATATTAATGAACAGTATTATGCATCATAATTAAGACAACTGAAAATAACAATAAAGTCGAAACGCAGAGGAAGGTTGAGTGCGGATCTGCTCTTGCTACAAAACAACGCGCCCGTTTACACTGCTCAGGTTGCAGTAAATGAAGCAGTCAAGTGTGGCTTTGAATTGCTATCCAATCTTCCTTACTTACCAGACTTAGCTTCATCTGACTTCTTCCTATTTCCTCAACTCAAATCTCATCTGCGTGGTCGCCATTTTAGAAACAATGATGAGATCATACGTGCTGTGGAGGTTTTTTTTACAGGAGTAATGGTGTTCTAGCCAGTGGCTCTAAGGGGAATATGAAGTAAAACCAAATGCCGAAAAATTTTGGTATGAAGATTCTGTTGCGCCAGTCTTTCATGGGATATTAACCTACTTGTTTAAAAAAAACAATATTCATAGGATCGAATTCCGGTTGAATACACATAGCTGTGTAAAAATTTTAAAAGCAGCTCTAGATTAGCGTACTATCAATATTTCAAATGGATGTTCTGCTAGAAGCCTTCAAGAATAAATGATATTTCTTCCGCCAATCACACGGTTCAAAGCAGATGCAGTTCTTTGGGAAATTTATCACGATCCTTCATAGCGAATCCAGAATTCTTGGTGAGATAATGATCGAGTGTATTTCTTGTTCTCTTGCCAAATCCAATATTTTGGAAAAAATGTTCAGCTTTTCCAACTAACGCGCGGCTCTGAACGCAGCAAACGCAATTTCTTACTTCACGAAATCCAACCCCCATTTTTCAAAGAGTAGAGAGGTATCTGAACATTCAAAGAGTAGAGAAGTATCTGAACATTTGGTGCTTGTCTTTATTTCTGTTTTTCAAAACCTTTGCCACAAATTCCCGCAAGATACTGTCGATAATTCTGAGTATAGATTCAAAGTTGGCTCACATGTCTTGTCACTGGGATGCCACTGTAATGTACAGGATGAGTTCAAGTAACCTCGTCTTGCGAAAATCTTATACTCATGGCAGCAAATTTGTTGCTATATCGATTGTTTCGTTTTTCTTTCCTTTTCGACTAATAGTAGAAATCAAGTAGCAATTACTATTAACAACGAAAACAACTATATCAATTTTCCGTCCATCTTGTTATTTTTGCTTCCCGCCAACTCGTAATAGACTTAATGGCCTTCAATTTTACACAATTTCAGATGAAGCATTGTCATTCCTTCATCTTATCTGTTTCCTCTTTATCGCAACGTTCAGGTCACTTTCATGTTCTATGACTCATGAGCGAGCATCTAGAGATACAGGCGGTGCCATGAATAGCAGCTTGAAATGAGAAATTGAAGAGAGATGTTCTAATTCTAGTCAAGTTTGTTACATTCACTTCGGAAAGGTATGAATCCATCTATCCCCCAACTCTATGGATTAAATAGTAAGACTACCAATGGTTGTTAAATTCTCCATGACCTCTTACCTCACTATGTGTTGCAAAAGTTTCGGCTGTCTCTATTTGGTTGTAAGTATACATTTCTTTATAGAATCTTTTTTTACTCCTTAAAACTTAAAGTTCACATGTTCTGTCCATAGTATTCTGAAGCATTCGTCGGTAGAACCTTATCTCATTCGCTTCAAGTCTCTTCTTTGGCAGGGAGAAAATTGCCCACTTTTTGGCTAGTTTCTTTATTTTGTGTCTTCTTAAAACTTCCTCTTTGCCCACATGTTCTGTCCGTGTTATTCTGAAGCATTCGTCTTACGCTTCAAGTCTCTTCTTTGACAGGGAGAAAATGGTCCAACATTCACTATCTTATAAGAGATTAGGTATTAGATATTCAGCTTCTTATTTTCTTCATCAAGCTTAAAACTGAAATCTTGCTTTGAAATAACCTCGTCAGATCGAGATTTTCACATGTCTATTAAGTCGCCAGACCCATTTAGAATTATCTAAACTATCAGCTTTCTAAGATCAATAGTGTTGAGACGTTGAGTGTTTCCCCGTGCGTGTATTGAAATAAGAACAAACACATACGTAAGGAAAAATACTGGTATATCTGAAGAGGTATTTACAACAAAGAGATTAGTAGTCAAACGAACGCAGGTTAGTCAGTAACAATCAGAAAGAGTATAAAGTCCAACTGTATCTTCCGGTAGAGAGACGGAAGTGTGATGGTCACCTGATCTCCCAGAACTCTATAGAATTGTCCTGTTAGTAGTAGAGAGATCAGTCCATTCTGATGAGAAGGTGAGTGGCCCCAACAAATAATTAAAAATGGCTTCGAGTCGGTGAAGCTTAAAAGTCGTGACAAAATCCATCCTTCTTTGAATATTATGGGCTGACGCTATAGAATAACAAAGAACTGTGCCAAATAACAGAAATTACATCACATGAGGACTCTCAACAGCAGCAACAACTAAACTGAACAGAGAAAATAAGGATATAATCAAGATGTTGACATTGGATACGACTTCAGATAAAATGGTTCGGTGGGAAACCCTCATCATGGAGTCGCCAGATTCCATCTTGAACATTTTCAAATCTATCGTTCGTCTGTGCATTGGATACTGTTGTTATTTCCAGTCTGGTGCTCCTGCTATACATCTGGATATTCTTCACAAAATCCAAAGAAGGGCCTGTGTTGTGACCAAGTAAATGATTAAGTACTAACAAAAACCAGGTTTGCAGATATATCGTATATTAAACAATAAGTAAAACAGAAGAGTATTACACGACTAGTGAAAGTGTATCGAATGAACCAGTACTCAATCTATTAACTGTTCCCCGAAGCCATCTCTCCAACTAATCTTATAGTAGGCGGAAGAGTCCAAGAGAGAGGACACCACAACAGTCTGTAATGTTGTCGATCATAACCAGGCATTACGACTTCAGTCACTTTATTTTCTCACTGATGTGACGTGGCTTCTCTCTGTCTTCTCTAAAATAATTTTATGGCAACTGCTCGGATATGAGCTTTGTTTCTTAGCGTCTCGACTACAGGAATTTAAGCGTGCTACTAGATTGGCAACTAGGTCTCACCGTTTTACTGCTGAGCTATCTAGATCCAACCCCCACCTTCTCTAAAAGTTCTTTTTCTCGTACCTCCCACCTGTGGAACTCCCTTCCGATTTCTTGCTTCCCTGACAACTACAATCTTTAAAAAATTAAATGCAACGTCAATCGCCATCTTCTGTCTTCTTGTTCTTTTTTGTCCTTTCCTCAATCCTCCCCATTCACAGTCTTTTCTTTCACTTTCACTCCCTGTAACCCATATTCGTTCTCGTGGCGTTATTGCTTTGCTTTGGGTGAAACGATTTTTTTTAAATAACTAGAAAGAGTGATAACAGCTACTGGACTAGATAAATCTATTTTCCTAAAAAATGGTTTTAAGAGAAAGATTTAAAAAATTTCAACCGAAAATAGTGCTGGCTGTTTGGTCAACGTATGCTAAATTGTACCTTATAGGGAAACGGCTAATATTAGCATTTCCATTTGCTTCTAAGGACATTTTCCTAAATCTTAATATTTTGCTCATTTTTGAGAGGATATACTATTCTTACGCGACTTTTGGTCATCTGTTACTGTACTATTCAGATATTTATATTCGCATGATTTAATTTTGGCATTTCCAAATATAGCATAACTTATAAATAATAGTAATTCATTCGTCAATGCGTTCTAAACATATATGACCTTGACAACAAACAGGAAGCAGTTGCGAACTTTAAACTGGCGGGAAAGGGGAAAATAAAAAAGGTTTTGTTTGACTATAAAAACAAAGATAATTTTTTATTAGAAATTAACATAATCACTACAATGTTTATTGTTTTAAAAAGCTATTTGTAGAATTTTAATAAAAACATAACAGGACTTGATTTGTTATATGGTAAATGTTTCGACAATGATAAGCCTTCGTTCCGGCAAAAAACAATGTGTGCAAAGGACGTTTATTTCCTTGACACCGCTACTACTGTATACACTTTTGATTCCCTTATTGTTTTAAAAAGCAATGAATAGAATTTTGACAAAAACACAAACATATGAAATTGGATTTATATATATTCTTTAAGTTAAAGTATTGACAATAAAGATATTAAACGCTATTTATTTATTAGATTGCTTGTTTATAAGAATAATTTTATATTTACAAGATGTTTGTTGTGAATATGGATTATCTCCCCCTTGATAATCCAACTATAAAAGCTATACATTTCCGCTTGTCAGGTAGACTAGTAGTAGTATTCTTAATTGAATAAACGATTACTAGACAGAATCTCTTGTCCTGTTTTCATTACAATGTGAACCGAATATAATGTATTTTTTATTATTTACCATTTTATAAAGAAATAAATTTGATCGGGTATGACATGGTTACTTCTGGCCAGTCCCACGGAGGATTCAACATAGAAGAAACGCTCATATAAGTCATCCAGGCCCTCTATGACCTTGTCCATCATTACAGTTCTCTAGAGTAAGCAATAGAGAGATTTCTCCCAAACTACTCTCTCCAACACACTTCAACCTGTTTTTATAAAGAATTATGAAGGAAACCCTTCACGGCCACAACACTTCCATCTCTAGACCTGTATAGAGCCTATGTTTCGCAGACGATATTGACCTTATGGCAGGTAGTAACAGTGAGCTGCAAGACCTGACCAACAAACTCGTTGAAAGAGCCGGCGCAGATGGAATGGAACAGAAAATCCAAATTCATGCTAAATAACAGTGCCGGCAACACCATGGACGGCGAATCACTGAAGGAAGTGCTCAGCTTCAAATACTTGGGAGTAACCTTGTCAAAAGATGGCATCTGCGCGCAGAAATTCGCACACGGATCGCCACACCAGCGATGGCAAGACTGGAAAAGATATGGAAGAGCAACATCAGCTTCCATTCAAATTGGTGAAAATCGTAGTTGACGGAAAAACCGGAAGCTGGAAGAGGGTTCCACAAGCTAGAAGTGCAGCAGAAGAAACTGCTAACTTTCGATTACATCTAGTAATTTCAGCAGTGAAAGGATGAGACCTATCTTCCAATCTAGTATTGCGCTTAACTTCGTAAATTCGATGCATCAAAGCTCATCTGAACAATTATAGTGAAACAGTGGAAATATTTATAGAAAAAGCAGAGGGAAGCTACGTCACACCGGTGGGAAAATGACTGAAGCATTTCTAAATTAATGAAATAAACAATAGATTTTATATTTTAGGTCCTCCGTATTTAATTTGACTTATGGCGCCTTTTTTAAATAGGGGCAAGATACTAAGAGAAATACTGTTGTTTTTTTTTAACATAATTCACCCCCCCACTCCCGCTCTATGTGTAACATAGTAGGATATCTCGAAAAATCATTGTTAATCGCAAATAGTTTATGCAATATTCATTCGCAGAGCAAGAATTTTCTTACAATCCAAAAATATACATCGGCTTTAAACAATCCAGAAAGGATTGATGATCTGTAAAAAAAAAAAAAATAATCAATTATGAAAAACTTTGAACGTTTTAATAAGAGAAGGAAAATATATTTTTTCGTTTTGCTGTAAGCAAAAATAGGTAATATTTTTACAAAATCTAATTAATTAATCCGGTAATTTACTCGTCCTGGGTATGACGACAGACTACATCCGATAGCAAAGCCTATGATCTGGAGGTTTTGAAAAGCCTGGGGCCACCTCTTAATTGCCGCTGTTTCCAGATCCACCCTGACCCGGGGTTATAGTATTTGTTAGGGTCCAAACTATGGACAAAATGTTTAACACCCAAACTGGAGTCAAAACACTATGGGAGAATAAAAATAGATTTTTATCATAACAATACCAACAAAACACTCTCGACAAAAACCTCTTAAAAAATGCTTCAGTGCAAACTGATTTCTTACAAAGAATACATGTCCTATTTATATGAACCTATTCTACATATACTGTCGGCATTAAATAACTCATTGAGATTGATGTGCCATAAAATAAAATAAACCTAACCGTAAATTTATAATTTTTCTTCCAACCAAATATCTGGAACAGATCTTGAATTTTAAAGAAATTTTTAAAGAGTTTTATTTTCTCTTTTGTCGACACAGATCACCTTATCGAATTAAACTGGGTGTAGATTATCGTTTTACAATGTTGTCTTAAACATGATAAGAATTCTTATTTAAATATATTAAATTATTTTTTTTTTTTATTTTCTACAGATTAACTATCATCTTTCAATTAAAAGCAAAATTTAACTTCACCAAAGACATTTAAATTTTTTAAAGTGCATTTTCCAATTTTTTTTTTTTTATTTGATATCGAATGTTTTGTATGGTGAACACAGTGAGGTTCAAAATTCTATCAGGCGTAGGCGATTATGACTCTCCAAGACTTTTATTCGTCCAAGTAATTTTTGACACTTTATCAATTCTCTTTGTCTCTGTTCGGTCATCTATTCAACAAACTTGTTAAGTAGGTTACTCGCTGTTTTTTTTCTTTCACGATGTCCTGTGAGTGTTAAATTTGCTAGGCCCTCTTTCCTCATTATGCGACCGCGGAAATTTCATCTGTTATGGCCAACCAGACTAGTCTCGCTAAACATTACGAAACGTCTTAAAGTACCATGGTATTTTAGAGATTTTTTTAATTGTACAGTTACCACTGGCTGATTTGCATAATTTCCTATAACCCCCCCCTTATCCATTCCACTTTTTTTTTCTTTCCTTTGGTCATGAGTGCGTGTTGTTATTATTATTAAGTGTGGTATCATCTTGCCAGAGAGTAATTATAAGAGCCTAATTACCAAGTCTCCTTCGAAATCTATTAGTAAAAAGGACCCTGAAGGAGAGTTATCTATGCACATTTGGGATGTTTTCGTTTGTGTCCAGGAATTTTACTCACATGATTTTCACTAGCCTTCTTTATCATACACAATGCCCTTATCACAGCCGGAATAATCGTAGTTTTAAGTTTCCACATTTTTGTTACTTTGAATTGCAGGTTTCTTTATAACTTGACAGTTTTCGAAATTCTTTATTATAAATATTGGAATCATGTGGACAAGTCGGTTCTAGGAGCATTCGCCGTTATCATTTTTGCCGTGTGAAAACTCGCCTCAGGAATTTTCGCCTAGTCTGTCATGTCTAATAATGTATTCTTACTCGGAACACGCTGAGACTATTGTCGGAGTTATCTCCTCCTAGATTCTGACACCACAACTTGGGTGAGCTATCCGTAAACTATATAGACTTGAAAAAACATTTTCTCTCTCACCTTTCATTTTCAGTGGACACAACGACAATGTAGCCTCTCGCAGAAGATTACGTTTTCCCCTTTGTGAGGAACGCTATGTGTTTCCTTGGGGAAACGTCATGAAAGATACACACACACACACACACACACACACACACACACACACATACACACACACACACACACACGTACATACGTACGTACAAACATTCACTCACGCATTTCGTGGGACACAAACTTTACACAATTATTTGTTACACATACATATTGTTTTTGTAATTTGTATGCGTTTGTTTGTTAATACACATATAATTGTTTGTATTTAATATATATATATATATGTGTGTGTGTGTGTGTGTGTGTGTGTGTGTGTGTGAAAAGTGTGTGTATATAAATATAAATAAATATATATATATATATATAATTATTTATATATTATATGCGCGGTACTTATTAGAAAGCGCTCAATATCAGAGATAGAGCTAACATATTTGGTTTGTCTAACGACCGCAAAAGCATGAAACACAGGGTCACAAACTCACATCTATCCAACCAAATATATATATATATATATATATATATATATATATATATAGTAATTAGTAGGAGGATTTGATAATTATATTTAATTAATTCATCGAGTCTGATAGAAACCTCAACAGAATGCAGAAAGCACTGGACAGCCGTTTCGTCCTATATTTGGGACTCAAAATATAGGACCCATGAATCTCAAATATAGGACGAAACGGCCGTCCAGTGCTTTCTGCATTCTGTTGAGGTTTCTATCAGACTCGATGAATCAATTATATATATATATATATATATATATATATATATATATATATATATATATATATAAAGTTTTCGTTGCTTTCTTTTACTTGTGCCCGCCATGTTTATAGTACATTATTTCAGAAGACCACACGTGTTCATTTCAAGTGTATTAAACCCACAATCCTCTACACTATCAACAGTTTCATCAAATTTACGGCATAAGCGACAAGCAGGATTTGAGCCATCTTATAGGCATTAGTTGGAAAACTTTAGTCTTGTACTGCCATAATGTTCTTCTGCCTCCCCCTTAAGACCATTGTTTGTAAACCATTGATGAGTTTGGCGACTATTGATGTCTGGTTCATCCAAATGTTTTGAGTACTTTCAAAACAAGGGTTTAGAGCTCCATAGAGCTTTATACATGCCGTTTTTCCCATTAACTTAATTTTCTTTGCTGCAGCGGTAGGAGATTCAAGATATTTGTCGCCTCGAGTCTCCATTACATTTAAGTAGTTTCGTATTTCTTGGTTTTGTTTAATGATGGAAGTCTTCTGAACCCCTCCCATTCTTGACTGCAGCCTTCAGATACTCGTTTCGTATAGTTTCTAAGTATTTCACTAAACCTGTAACTGATGTTTTAAAACAGGGGTCGGCAGTCTTCTGCTGTGTGCGGAATTAGTGTTTTAAAATCATTCAGTGTGCCGACAGCATACGTATTTTTATACAAGTCAAGGTCAATATCCCTGTTCTACAACATATTTTATATAGTTTATATACTTTAATACATATTAAAATTGAAACAACTAAGTATCTTTTCGTTGTAGTCATTATTGGTTGGGACTTCGTGATGTCATTTGCGGCTGCGTGCCATTGGAAATTGCTTAGCGTGCCACGTATAGCTTGCCGACCCCTATTTTAAAAGATATTTCTAACTGTACGAGTCATTGTCCAATAGTTTCCCTAGGGAGAGATATTCTATCATCATCAACTTTAGGGTGGCGCATGCGATGATAATCAATTAGTATTGTCGGAGTTATCTCCTCATCAGTTTTTTTTTTTTTTTTAAGCATTTCACCCCAAGCAAGGCAGGAAGCCACTAGGACGCAAGGGGTTACAGAAAATTTAGAGCAAGATCAGATAGGAGTGATAGAAGAAAGGATGAGGGTAGTGGATAGATCAAGGCAACTGGAGATGTCGATTGACATTACACTTGAATAGCTGGATATTATAGCTCACAGGGAAACAGGAGAAGGGAAGGGAGTTCCACAGGCGAGAGGTGCGAGACATGAAGCTATTAGAGCTGAAGAGACGGCTACATTTAGGAGTTTCGACAGTGAAGGGGTGAGAGCGGGATGCCAGCCTCGTAGGGCGCTGGAACTCATGACGTCTGAGAACCAGCGAATGCAGCTCCTCGGAGCAATTTCTATGAAAGTATTTGTAGAACAGACATAGGGAGGCGACGGCGCGTCTGTGATAGAGCGACTGTAGACGAGATGCCAGATCAGGGCCAACCACATTGCATATCCGCCTATGGAGCCTATCAAGAACCCCGACGCAAACAGAAGGGGCACTAGACCATATATGGCCGCAATACTCCATGCAAGGACGAATTGTGGATTTGTAGATCCTTAATCCTTCAACAGGGGTCTCTCTCCCCTGCCTATAAATACTAGCTGACTCTTCGCCTCGATCTCTTTTTTCCTCAGGCCTTGGGCTTTATACCACCTCTCAGATGTGAGTTCTCACAGATACTGCGTTTCCCAAATTCTGGGAACACGCTAAGAACAATACACGTACGTACGAACATTCACCACAACACAAACATACATAATATTCACCACACGCACTCTGTCCATATAACTGTCCATGTATCTTGTAACCTTTAACTTGTTATTAATACATATATTTGTTTACATATATTTATAGGTCTTGTTTCTTTTCTTTGTTTTTCTTTGGACTTAATTAAAGTCCAATAGTCTCATGTGGTTGGACCGGCGAGCAGGAAATTTTAAATCACATGTGTTTTACATACTCATCACCGCAACGTATCTTACGTATTTTGGAATCAATGCGTGCTATATCATGAAGATTCCATTTTATAACAGCTAAGCTTGTATTGTCAGCGAATTTATTGCGTTTATTCTGTTTGAAGCATTCAGTTCTGACTGAAGTACCAAATACACTCTACGGTGGCAGTCTTTTCTTATTTCTTATTTCAACTTTTAGTGCTGTACGCCATTTCTCTTTTGAATGTCAAAGTTTTGGATGTGCAGTTTGGTGTAATGAATATCGACTCGGAATGAGATCTCGAATGAGCCGAGATTCAATTCCGGTCACTTTCGCACAGATTCTCTTGGGAAAGGTATGAATCTAACACTTCTCCCCCCTACCTATAGGATAAACTGTGTCTTTTTAGCTTTGGTCGGCAAACATTTAAAAAACAGCCTACTGCTGAAAGTAAACCGCAGCCTACGGTGGGAAATTTTCTGCCTGTTCATTCTTGAATCGAAAGAGACTAAAGTTTAACCTATCAAGTCTCTTTCGAGTCCGTAAGTTTCATAAATCATATACGTTTAGCCGCTCAGCGTATATGTTTTATAGCACTTACGGACTGATGAAGGGATCGGCTTTTGTCAAGTCGTATTAAGGCTAAAAAAAAACGCGACAGATTTGCGTGACAAGGGAGATAACTTTTTTTTCCTTGGCGACATCATGAAGTTCTTGTGACTAGAACAATTTTACATGGTTTAGTGTAGAAAATTTACGCGAAACCTGTCAGAAAGAAGGGAGACTCGTACTGTAAATAAGTCGGGACTTCCTCGATAAGCACGGTTGGAAAGTCCAGACCTATTTCATTTCAAACTGTGAGAAACTCTGCACTATATTAATACATTCAACCTCAACATCCAGAAAATTTATCAACATTTATTTTATTAGATTAAATGTACAGGTTATGAGGGGAAAAATGAGAACAAATTTATTTTCAAAATACTTTTTTTATTATTTCCCTAATATTTAATAAACTGCTTATAACTCTGAGAAAAGTCGTCGAGCGTTTTTTTCTTTCTTGGATAATTGAACTTATTTTATACATTTTTCCCAGGTGTATATTCCAGAATACACACACACACACACACATTATACATATATATATATATATATATATATATATATATATATAAATTCCCTTTAAAACACCGTGACGGAAAAAAAATGTCGTCAGGAATATATCAACCGGGGTAATCCATTTTTAACTAAGATTTCGCTAAATTTAAGTACAGTTGCCTGTCCAGGGTGGGACGATTCAATACATCCAGCAGCAATCCCTTTGATCGAGAGATTTTGAGGGGCGTGGAACCAGCTCTTAATTGCTGGTGTTCACAAGTCTATTGGGCAAATAGTTAACCCACAAACTAGGGTCAAAACACTATGCAACTATTAAAATTGTTATATTAAAAATACCAGCATTACATTTTCATAGTAAAAAAAAAATACCAGCAATACTTTTCTGTAAAGAAAAAAAGATCCCAGGAAAATATTTTTATAAAAGAAATTACTAATGCTCGCAAGAAAACTAAATATCGGCATTAAATGACCCATAAGGAGCTGATTTGCCGCTAAAAAAAAAGTACAATTGCTTAGTTACGACTAAAATAAAAAATCGTGTAGTACAATCAGAAAACAAGAAAAATAGTGTCATCGTTTGAGTAAAACTAAAGGGAGATAACTAGGCCAGTCGTACTAATTATTACGAAATGGACAAAAAATACGTTTTGTCTCGTAAGTGTGACGTACTCTATCATGATGATTTCTTTAAAGTGGTTTAGATGGTATAAGACTAAAACTTATAGTTTACCTAGTGAGGATTCAACACACTGCTCAGTCATAATTGAGACAACCTTGCTAGCCATTGCACCACGGCGAGGTGATCATGAAGGACTCTATAATGATCAAATTTATTTAGAGCTCCCCGAGGCGGTGTAATGGTTAGCCAGCTTGTCCCGCTAGAACATTTACGACCGAGTAGTGAGTTCGATCCTCACTGGGTGCTCCATACTTTCGGCCTTGTGCCACATCTAAGCTACGCTTGGAAAATCACTATAATGATCGGATTCACTAGTGATGCACTGAATTAATTTTTTGTTCCGTTAAGCTCAAGAAGACCATTTTTTTTTATTTTGAAATACGTCCAGCGATTAAAGAAAAAAAAAAGGACGACTTTTTCATCTTGTGTTATCAAACCTCGATTTTAGTAACAAGCAAAGTGATAATGCCACTAAGACGCAAGAAGTTACTGGAAGTGAAAAGGAATTTGAAGACTTTTAACAAGAAGAAAGAACAGGGTTCGGGAAGACAAAAATGGCGACTGACGTTGCATTTAAATTTTTGAAGAACATAGATTAGCGGGAAGTAAGAAACTGGAAGAGAGTTCCACCGACGAGAAGTGCGAGAAAATTAACTATTAGAGTAGAACTTACGGTTACATCTAACTATTTCAAGTAGGCACTGGCGTGAGATCGCTGGAAAATGAGCATAGCATGATAATAATGGCTTTAAACTTGACCAAAACAAAATTTTATCGTCAAAATGTTTATGTTACTATTAAGATGAAAGAACAAAGTAATTTTTAACTATTTTTAAAAACTATCTTTATTAGAACATTCTAACTTTTGATTGAAAAACCTTGTTTCTCTTCAACAGCGGAACTACTAGTAAATAACAGCAATTTTTTTGTGCACTTTTTATGCACTTTTTATGACCGACATTAATTTTGAAAATCTTGCAAAAATAAAAAATAATTGTCGGATTTTAATGAAACTTTCAGAAACTATTCACAAATGATATAAATTATTATAAATATGTTTATTTTTTTAAAGTCATGTTAAAAAAAATATGATTTTAAACGACAATTTTGGACGTGCTAGGAATGATTAAAAATGTTAAAAATTAATCAACAAATACTTTGATCTTTCCTCTTTATAATAACATAAACATTTAGACAATAAAAAATTATTTTCATCAAATTTAAGGCCGTTTTAATCATGCTATGCTCATTTTTCCAGCAATTTCACGCCAGTACCTAATTTAAAGAGAAAAATAATGAGACCTTGTAGCCAGTCAAGTACTGCGCTTAAATTCATGCAGTCGGGGTATCAAGCAGGATAGCTCATTAGAACAACTGCCATGAAAATAAGTGAAAATAAAAAAAAACAGACTGGAATCGAAACCTGGCTCCCTGATTTTGAATTCCGAGCCGTTGTCCAAGTTTTACATTCACATCCATTTACCCGCTTGTCCAAGCTTTACAGCACTTGATATTCCCAAGCGGTGACTCATCGGAGCAGGATCAACGTTCTTAAATATTAATGATCGTACGAAAACCGGTGTTTGAACGTGATATCTCCGTTAGCCCAACAGATAGAATAATCCGCAAAAATTACAAGGAATAAGTCACGTGCATACAAATAAAAAAATGAACTGAGCAAGTGCATAAAAAAGAAAGGGACGTAAGACAAGGATGCGTCTACTTGCCGGACTTATTCAACCTTTACGGTGAGGCAATTCTGAGAGAATTAGAAGTTCTACCAGAATCTTACTTATTATAAAACGCAGATTTTTTGTTTTTTTTTTTTTTTTTTTTGTGTGTGTGTGTGTGTGTGTGTGTGTGTGTGTGTGTGTGTGTGTGTGTGTGTGTTCGTTTATATATTGGATCGGATTTCCTACATTTTTCAGCCAATTTCAACAAAACTTCACAGGACTACGTAAAATTACCTTGTGGTGGTTCTAACAGCGCCAAAAATTGGAAAAACACAATTGTTTTGCACGAAATCAATTTGAAAACACGATTAAGAGGCATCACGAGAATGAAAGGGGGACAACTCATATCGAGTTATACTTATTATAAAACCCCAGGTTTGTGTGTGTGTGTGTGTGTGTGTGTGTGTGTGTGTGTGTGTGTGTGTGTGTGTTCGTTTATATATGGGATCGGATTTCCTACATTTTTCAACCGATTTCAACAAAACTTTACTTTTTTTTGGCAGGTAGTGTTTCTTATTGTCTTGCACACTTTTTTCTTTATTTTTACATTCAGAATGCTTTAAAAATTCCATTCACAAGACAATTGTTTATAATAAAATTCTATTCAATCGGTAGACTCATAACGATTGAAAACAATGTTTTTGTTTCAGTTTGGGTTTGACCAATTCGTAAAAAAAAAAAAAAAACTAATTAAGACATGCGTGTCCGTCAACCTTAGACAATAATCTTTGTCAATTTTATTTTTCAGTCTTTATAATGGTCGATACTTGATCTATCTCTTACTGTTACATCCCCGGGCAACACCGGGTTCTACTGCTAGTTTATTATGAGCGGATACAATCTTAACATCGTAAGATAAGCGTATGAATCGGTATTGATGACAGACACAGAAAGAAAACTTCAAGGATTCCAAGACAAGGTAGTAAAGGAAAGCGTAAAAAAAGGACTAATTGTTAATTGTCAGACAATGTATGCCTGACAGCATGACAGAAAGCAGGTACAAAAGTTTAACTCTCTGTATCCTGTTCATAATAAAAATGCAGTGTTAAATAGATTTTTAAAGAGTTATCTGTACTTTGTTTTTATTTACAAATGTCAAATGTCAAACTGCGTACTATTGATGTTTCTCTTTTTCTCAATTCATATTCCCCGGCATAACTGGAATTAAAGTTTAACTGCAAAGCAATTAGCATTTTTCTTTGAGCATATATCACTCGTATAAAGAAGACAGAATGCATGGTCAAAGGATGAGCCCGAAATGCGATTTGCAAGTCGGGAAGCAGGTGTGGAAGTTTAAATATTTGGGAAACGTTTTAACAAAGGACAGTAAGTACGACACTGAGATCCGTAAACGTATTGGAATGGCCAAGGACTCATTCCAAAAGCTGGGCAGAGTATTACGAGACAGAAGAATTTCTTTGGTAACAAAGAAAAGAGTTACTGAGCAGTTATGTGATATCTGTCCTCTTTTACGGCAGCGAATGTTGGACGGTCTCCTCAAAGATAAAAAAAAAAGAGACTCGAGGCGACGGAGATGTGATTCTACAGAAGGATGCTGAGGATATCATGGACCGAGCGTGTGAGCAAAGATGAGGTCTTAGAGAGGTTGCAAACAAGGAAGAGGCTTATACTTAACATCAGGAAGAGGTAGCTGACATTTCTGGGACACGTAACGTAATGAGGAAGGAGGGCCTGGAGAATCTGATACTCACAGGTCGAACAGAAGGAAAGGGAGACAAAAGAAAACAAAAAAAGAAAAAGACCTAGCGGGCTTAAGCAAGTGGATGACAGAACGTGATCTGGGGAGGTGGCAAAGGGACTGAACTTGTTGAGAGCTGCAAGGGATAGGAGGAAGTGGAGAGCCATGATCTCCTACGTCCTAAAAGGACGCGGCACATAAAAACAAAGAAAGAAACTGATTTTAATAACAAAACAATAACAAAAACTGAAACAATGAAAACAATAACAAAACTAACTTTAAAAACAAAACAAATAGAATGGTGTTTATTTTATCGCTTCTTTTGTCAAGTAGTAATAATACTAAAGCAACGCGACAAATTTACGTCACAAGGGAGATAACTTTTTTTTCCTTTACGACATCACTTGTTGCTTGTAGCGGGGACAATTTTTGATAGTTTAACTCTGTGTAGAGTTTTGTCAAAACATGACAAAAAGAAAGAATAATCCTAAATTTTAAAACGCTCGCACTTGCTTATCGAGCAAGTCTAGACTTATTTAATTTTAAACTGTGAAAATATCTGTGATTTTTTAATTCATTCAGAAAATTTCTCAAGATTTATTTTATTCGTATCTTGAATGGATCAGTCCATTCATGATAGTAAAGAGGGTAACTGGCTCTTACCGCAACTTCTTGTATGTCAGCGTACAAGGAGAAAAATGGGAAAAATGATTTCTAAAATAATTCTTATTATTCCCCAAATATTTGGGCACCTCGAGGCGGTGTAATGGTTAGCGACTTTGTCTCGCTAGAACAATTACGACTAAGTAGTAAGGTCGAATCATACCCGGTGCTCCATACTTTCGGCCTTGTGCCACATCTAACCTACGCTTGGAAAATCACGATTGGGAACCTCGAGGCGGTGTAATGGTTAGCAAATTTATCTCACTAGAACATTTACTACTGAGTAAGTGAGGTCGATCCTCATTGGGCGCCACCTACTTTCGGCCTTGTGCCACATCTAAGCTACGCTTGGAAAATCTTTATTCCCCAAAGATTTACTGGATTATCTATAACTTTGAGAAAGAACCGTTGACGTTTATCTAGAAGAAAGAAAGCAATCATTTGAGAGAGCCCTTTCATACCCCCAGTATAGCTGATGCTAATCTTCAGGAGATTGACACGTTGCGTCTTCTCGGGATATCGTTCTCGGCTGCTATGGAGTGAAAAGTCTGTATTCTGAATCAATTGCTAAGAAAGTTGGTTCATTATGCCGTGCTAAACAATTTTTCTCTCTAGAATCTATCATAGAAATTTATAAGTCTACTGTCGGAGTTAGCTCCTCCTTAGTTCTTTAATCCTTCACCAGGGGTCTCTCTCCCCTGGCTATAAATATTGGGTGACCTTTTGCCTCGATCTCTCTTTTCCCTCAAGCCTTGGACCTTATACCACCTCGCGTTGATGAGGTGGGGTAATTCTTTTCTCTTCATTTCAGCTAATATCAATATGTGAGCTCTCACCAATACAGCGTTTCCCAAATTCTGGGAACACGCTAAGAACAATACACGTACGTACAAACACTCACCACAATACACACACACATAATATTCACCACACAAACTCAATGTAACTGTCCATGTGCTTGTAACTTATTATTAATACATATATTTGTTTGTTTATAATTATCGGTCTTGTTTTTTTTGTTTTTTTTTTTGTTTTGTTTTTTTTTTGTTTTTTTTCTTTTTCTTTTTTGGACTTAATTAAATCCAACATTCTCATGCAGCTGAACCGGCTAGCAGGAAATTTTAACTCACATGTGTTCATTATATCTTCACCGCCACGGTCCACTACACTACCATTCGTCCATTCGGTGAATATTGCTGATACTTCTTGTCTGGTACTCCTGCTATATATTTAGAGATTCTTAATAGAATCCAAAGAAGAATCAGCAACGTTATTGGTCCTGACCTGGCATCTCGATTTCAGTCACTTCCTCACCGGACTAACGTAGCTCACCTGTGCCTTTTCTATAAATACTTTCATGGTAATTGTCCGGATGAACTCTCTTCTATGAATTATACATACATATATATGGTGACTAATTAGGTCTTTAAGAGAGACAATGAGGTATTATGGTGGATGTAGTAAGAAAGGTAGGTAAGAATGCGTTGTTTTGGTGTAAGGAATATTGTTTCTATGTTTGGGTCAGTGTTTGTGGCTAGCTAAGTTTTATATTAAGACAGAACAAGACCGTCCTTTTCCCAATTCCACATTTTGGCCTTGTGCCACATTTTGTAAATAATTACAAATAAATATCACTCTCTTCTATGGTGCCCTGACTTAATGAATTTAAGTTCAGTACTAGATTGGCGGCAAGGTCTCATCATTTCACTTCTGAAATGGCTATATGTAACCATTTCTATGCTAACAGTCTCTTCTATCGCACATCTCACTTGTGGAACTCTCTCTCTCTCTCTCTCTCTCTCTCTATCTATCTATCTATCTATCTATCTATCTCTGCTTCTTGCTTCCCAGTCAATTCTCATTTTCAAAAATTAAAATACAATGTTAATCATTATGTTCTCTCTTCTTAATTCTTGTTCTTTTATTATCTTCTCTCCATAATAGTTTTTTTCTTTTTTTCACATACTTTCAAACACTCAATAACCCCTTGCGTCTTAGTGGTTTTATTGCCTTGCTTGGGGCGAAATGATTAAAAAAAATTATTAGTGTACAGTATCACCAAAATACGATGTGAATTTTTTTTTTTTTTTTACCCAGTTGTCATATTTGTAAAGCTAACGTTAAATGATTGATTGATTACAGATTTTGGCATAATCGAATTAACCAAATTACATCCCCGAAATGCGAGACTTTCTTATAAGCAATTTAAAATTTTGTCTATTACTGGAGTTGCTTAACTCTTGTATATAAGAATCTTGATTTTTTTTAAGCGTCAGTATAATAAGTAGAAAAGAAAAACATGGTCTACAACTTCGAGAAGAGTCCTTGACAATTTCTTTATTCTTTTCCCTACAATTGAACGTATTTTTCAATTCTCTTCAGATGTATATTCAGTTAAAAATATGGGGAAACTCTCTTTATATATATATATATATATATATATATATATATATATATATATATATATGATTCCATCGCGACACGGAAATCACTATGTTTCAAAAACTTGACTCAAGTCCTAAAATTTGAGTTAAGTTTCAAAATATAGTGATTTCTGTGTCGTTATGGAATCATTTTTTTTAAATTTAATTTAAGCACAAGGATGCTGAGGACACTATGGACTGAGCGTGTAAGCAACAACTAAGTTTTAGAGAAAATGAAAATAAAAAGGACACAAATATTTAACATCAGAAACAGACATTTGAAATTTATATGGCACATAATGAGGAAAGAGGGCTTGGAAAATTTGATACTCACTAGACATATTTGAAGGCAAGTGGGACAGAGGAAATTGCGCACCTAATGAAATGTTTGGCAGAACAGTAATTAGAAGAGATAGCAAAAAGATAGACTTTACTAAAAGCTACGAAGGACAGGAAACTGTGGAGGGCCATGATCGCTCATGCCCTGAAAGGACACGGCACATAGGAGATAGCTTATCTTACAATTGGACAATAAATTATTTCATTTAGCATTTCAATCGATCTGGACTCGCTATTTATTTTTGCGAATTTTGATGTTGAAATAGGGGAAAAATCGATGTTTTAAATAAATATGGAAATTTGTAAAAATATTGCTTTTCATTGCAACATTTTATTTTAATTATGTTTGAATAAAACGAATAAAAAAGGAAAAAAATGTGGGCGAATCATGGCTGAATCAGTAAAAGCGCCACTCATGTAAGGGAGATAATTTTTAATAGCATACGATTCTATGTCAGCTATCACAGTTGAAATTGTAATGATCATTGTGCAACGCGAACAGTTGTTTTTCTGAAATGCGCTTGCGTAAGTAGAAGTTTTAAAATAGTATTCATTATAAATCTATATACAGAGCAGAAAATAGTTTTCACATCCATAACTGCTAATTTTATGAAGTCATCATAAATAGCTGCGTATGCTATTTGACAGTCTTACATAGCGATTTAGATAGTCATAGTATTTTCTAAAAGCATGGCCGGTGCATATTACACCCGAACCCCACGACCGGGGGAAAAAACTGATTTGGAGTCCCGAGCAGTACTTTGTGAGCCTCGCTATCTAATCAAAATTTGCTTCTTCTTTTCTCTACCTAAATTTATATATGTTACAAGTTAAACTAAGCACAACTGACTATTAAAAGATGAAAAATTTTCACCAATTTTGAAGTGATTCTGGGGTCATTTTTTTTTGTTTTCGTCCAAATCCGTGAATTTTTTTATCCTTTTTTTTTTTTTTTTTTTGCTCATGGTGCGTAGTAAAAAAAAACACTATTTTTTTTTCCATAATGTGTTAAAATTTTTCATTTTTTTAACAAGAAAAATCTCAAGTTGATGTTCAAAATTGCCACAAAACATTGTTGATTTATTTAAGAGGGAATGCTCTATTATGACATGTCTCTAGTTTGAATCTAGATACATTGTATTTATTTTCAATTATTCTAGTTGAATTGTTCACCTATATTGCATATGATCCATTATTGTACATAATTAGGTGACAATAAAATTTGTATTTTATATAAATACTACTTTTATTAAAATTTAAAAGTAGTAAAAAAAATCGTATGATAGATTGGGGCGGGTAGCACGAAAGCCTTGCACCGGTCCTGCCTAAAGGTGTCAGAGGTCAGCGTTGAAATCTCAGTAAAAGAATCTCGAATGATGATTTTAAGGCAAGCAGGTTCTCGCTACAGGTTCTCCATAAAGTTCGTGTGCACTTTAAAAAATTATAACTTTATTTGTAAAAAGGATTAGAAAGAAATAAATCTATATTTTTCAAGGTTTTATTGAAATTTTATTTAAGTTTCCACATGTCCTCCATCATTAGCAATACAAAGGGTAATACGATTTTGCAGTTCACGGAAAACATTTGCCAACTGATTTACAGTAATGCCTGAAATCACATGAGTTATTTTAGCTGTACTTAAAACTAGGTACATTAAACTTTATAACATTTTTTACAGATTATTTCTATCGCAAATACAAATAAAGTTATAAATTTTTTAAAGTTCACACGAACTTTATGGACACCCTGTATGTGTATGTATATATATATATATATATATATATATATATATATATATATATATATATATATATATATATATATATATATATATGGTTAAACCTAGAGAGCCAGACAAACCTAGCAAGGTTTCACCTAAGCGGATCGTCAGGGAAGGCTGAGTTTCTTATACTTATAAGATTTCTATTATATATATATATATATATATATATATATATATATATATATAGAGAGAGAGAGAGAGAGAGAGAGAGAGAGAGGGTAACTATACTCGTTTCGAAAAACCCTCGAATTTATGATTTGTCAAAAATCAAATCAATCTCGAGGAAAAAAAGGTTTTTAAAAAGAAAGAGCTAGAGACATGAACGTCTGTCGAAAAAAATCGCACAGATACAGGTTTGAAGCCCAAAGAAAAAACCCCGACACGAGTAAACAACTAACTAACAAAAGAGCTCAATACAACCGTAGAGCAGACCTAGTTAAACCTCGTGAGCCAGACCAACCTACCCAGGTTTCGTCAGGGAAAGCTGGCCAGCTTTCCCTGACGATCCGCTTAGGTGAAACCTGGGTAGGTTTGTCTGGCTATCTTTTATATATATATATATATATATATATATATATATATATAAATTTTCTAAAGTGCACACAAACTTTATGGACACCCTGTATTTGAAAGGTTAGCGTAGCACAATCTTCCTATCATTATTTTCTCTTTACGTCTTGAGGCGTAATGTGTTTAGATTTATCCCTTTTAGAAACTAAAAAATCTAAATAACATTAGAAACAAAGAAAAGCGTGTTGGGCTGCTAGTTAATGTCTACACACGATAAAAAAATGCCAGGAACCCCGCTCCCGGCAAAATAAATGTTCTGCGGCATTGACATCAATACTGGCCACTTTATCCGTTCGAGGACAGCGTATTTGATAGTTGTAAAATAAAAGAAAGGCCTTGACAAATCATAGGCGCGGATCACTGGGTTATATAACAATAGAGCAATAAAAAAAAAAACCAAAAAAAACAACGGGTCAGGTAAAAAGAGCCACTGGGCATATAGAAAAAGAAAGCGTTCAAGAAAAAGAGGGTGGTGGAGAGAAGCTTTAAAAGTGGGGAAGGAGGTGGTATTAAAAGCAAATAATTGTTTTGTACAAAAAAAAATATTACAAAATCTGAATCAAATACATTTAAACAATACGTATGCTTTATGAAGAATGAAATTAACATAACAGTTTTTACAAGAACAAGTGGTTTTATTTTATTTTTCTGTCTGAATTTGGGAGTTTGTTTGGATCTTGCTGATATCTACAGGGGGTAATTAAAATAAGTTTTTAGGAGTAGCGATATAACCATGGATGTTCGTATGGCAATATACTATCTAACGGGAAGAAAAGGTGTAATGCATATGTGCGCTTACAGTTTTAGATAAGTTGTTGTTTTGAATTTACAGTATAAATGATAATGATTTGCAAAAATCAGAAACTTGCTCTGAATTATAAATTGATTATTAAGATGTTCTGTAACATTGACAGCATTACTGGCGACATCATCTATTCGAGAACAGCGGACCTGATAATTCTAAAATGGAAAAGGGGACGTTTGTTTGGATCTTGCTGATGTTGCCTGGACAGGATGCGCCATATGCAAGCCAGATCAGACAGCCGACGTATGCAAGGTTCAATACTGTAATTTTGATAGTGTAGCGATATAGCCATAGATGTTCGTTTGTCGACAGCCAAGGAAAAAAATACGGACGACTTTATCCATTCAAGGATAGCGGATCTGATAGTTGTAGAAACGAACAGGGAGACTTTACAGCTTGCAGACGCGAATCGCTGGGAGAAATAATAATAATAATAATAATAATAAGTGCCTCCTTATTGATATGGCAGTCCCTGCTGACTGCAATGTATCTTTGAAGATGTTCAAAAAGCTGTCAAAATACAAGGACCTTGAAATAGAAATCTCGAAAATGTGGCATATGAGAACATCAGCAATCCCTGTTGTAGTTGGAGCCCTAGGATTTTGGAAAAGATTCCAGTAGACTAATTGAAGGGATTCCTGGAAGTCCATGCCTCAAAGAAATACAAAAAAATTGTTCTGACAAGTACAGCCCACACTTTAAGAAGGGCTTTATCTATGTATTTTTTTTTTTTTTTTTTTTTGTCAGTGGAAAGTGTCATGATGCCTTAGGTCCCTGGGAGGGACCCGGAACCGGAAAGAAATGTGTAAACGCCAGAAATCAAAAAAAAATAATAATAATAATAATAATAATAATAATAATAATAATAATAATAATAATAAAAGATGGCAGGATAAATCTTTTCACGGTCAATACTCTACCCGTCCCAAACAAGCTGATGTAGACAAAACCCGTACCCACCAGTGGTTATGTAGTGCAGGGTTAAAAGCTGAAACAGAAGGCTTTATTCTTGCTGCACGGGACGAATGTTTGCTAACTAGAAATTATCAAGTACACATACTGAGAAATTGTGTTAGCCCATAATGCAGATTCTGTGATAAATATCCAGAAACAATTGGCCATCTTGTATCAGGTTGCATGGTAGTAACACCCACTGAATATAAAACCCGGCATGACAAAGTCGGCCAATACCTGCGTTGGAAAATTTGCAACTTTTACGGAAAGGAAAAGAAATTGGTAATAATACCACCAAGACCGAGTTACGGAGATAGGACATGTAACAATTTTATGGGACTTTACAATACACACACAGAACAATCAAAGTTAACTGCCCCCCCCCAAATCTCAAAAACAAAATGTGCCTTCTCATTGACAATGGCAGTACTTGCAGACGGTAATGTATCTTCGAAGATCCTCAAAAAACGATCAAAATACGAGGACCTTGAAATCGAAATTTTAAAAATCTGGCACATGAGGATATCAACAACTCCAGCCCTCGGATTGATTGAAAAAGATTCCAATAGACTAATTGAAGGGATTTCTGGTCGCCCATGCCTTAAAGAAATACAAAAAAAAAAGTACAGCCTACATCGTACGATGGGCTGTAAAATATGTGTGATCTTTGGTGTTTGTTTTTTGGTGTTTTTTGGTGGGTGGTGGGTTGTATTTTTTAACTCAAAAAATGCTCGGTGGAAATCGTCATGATGTCATTTCTGACCTTAGGTCTCTGATCGGGACCCGGAAAGAAATGATTATACACCAGAAACCAATAATAATAATAATGATGATAATAATAAAGAAATAAAAAGTATTGAGACGGATCAGTATGTAGCGTATCATTTTAATGAATTAGCAAAAAATAGACATTTTCTCTGTTAAAAACAGATACAGTTCAATCTAAACTGCTTTGAATCTCAAAACATTCTGTAGGGATACAAACGGCGATTATCTCTCTTTAGTGGAAATGAAGTCACGTGACGCCCGCTTATTGACATCACTATATACTAACGAACGTGGCAGTCAATCAGTTCTACAGAGTGTCAGCTTCCAGGGAAAGAGAATTGTTGCAATTTTTGTCCGCGCTGAGGCTAAACCTGCCTCCTATTCCTCCAGTATGTGGTGAAGCTTGCAAGCGTATGACGTTGTTTCCCTATGAAAATATATCTTCCCGAGATATAGAAAATATATCAGGTTCGTGGTTTGCTTATTTGCGGAATACGTCCTCGCTAGGGATGTAGCAGATAAATTCGGCCCGATCGAATCTGGAATCCTAAATATGGCTTCTCCAGAAACGCAGAAGAATCTCCAGAAAGACAGAAAACTTTCCCAATCTTTTCGTTCTCTTTTTACACTACTTGTCGTGCAGATATGTCATTTTTTTCTCTAGTGGGACACCTGTATATATATATATATATATATATATATATATATATATATGTGTGTGTGTGTGTATATTTATCACGTTGTACGCTCCGGCCTTCTTCAGGTGGTTGCAATTTCGAACTGAACCCTTTATTACGCTCACTGGGGTAGACTGTTCTAGTTCCACGTGCCATGTTTGATGGATGTCAGTTATCAGTTATCTCCTCTTAATTTCCCTCTCCACAGCCTTAACTCACACTCTTTGGGTCCTGTCACAACGCCTTTATCCACTGTGCCATGTGTCCTTGAGGACATCTGGGTATGAATTTCTGGGTATTATAAACCTAATGTCTTAAGTAACCGTTTTCTACCAGTGCTCATATTGCAATTCTTGCTGTTATTATTGCATGTTTTACCAGAGCTCATATTGCAACTTTGTTATCATTGTTTTCTCTGGCACTCCTTATTACTGGTTCCCATATTGTATTTATTTCTATGCTTGGTCGGCTCAGGAGATTTTTGTGGCCTAGCATATATGTGCTGATTCCTTAAGTTTATGAATTTTCCAATGGTGTTCCTTGTCTATGATCTCAACCTGATCCCACAGAGGGCGGTGATCTCCCTTTTCTCTCCATATATGGTCAGCCACGCCTGATTTTTCTACTTCCCCTCGTATTACAGCTTTCTGGTGTTCTTGAAGCCTTACCTTGAGAGGGCGGCCTGTCCCTCCTTTATATTCCTTTCTGCAGCTGCACGGGATAGCGTACACACAGTCTTTAGTCATGTTCTCTAGTGGGACACGTATATATATATATATATATATATATATATATATATATATATATATATATATATATATATATATATATATATAAATGCATATATATATATAAATGTATATGTATATGTATGTATATATATACATATAACCAATAATTGGGGTCTTACTCGGAAGAGATATCTGCGAAGTGTCATCAAGCTTTTGAAGGTTGTCCTGATGTTATATGGACTGCAGACCCTTTGTATTTTCTCTGATAACCCCTTCACATAAGGCAGGCAGACTGTTTTCTGGTTGTTGTTTTCCGCCTCCTCTTGTACCAGCCTATCCCAGTTTTGGGGGGCTGCTACCAGGGTAGTTGTTACGTTGTAGGGTACTACTTATACTGACCAATTCTTTATTTAACGTCTCTTATGACTTTTGCTCGGTGTTGTAAGCAACGGATGATCCCTTTCTTTACGCTGTAAGCCGAACGGACAGTACCTCAATTTCAACTCCCACCATCATACAGCGTAAAGAAAGGGATCGTCTGTTCTTCTCTAGCGCACCTGTTTTCTGGGTCAAACCGGTATGCCATATTATTTACCTCCATTAATTCTTAACAAAAAGCTTTAATAAACTTTAAAAAAATATTGAGCAAAAATCTTAAAATGGGTTTTCAAATATGCAAAAATATTCTGAATCTTGTTTTTAGACAACCGCTGGTATATATCCTTGACGGACTCATTTTCTTTCAATATATTCAATGTGTATTGCTAAAATTAGAAATTAATAACAAAACAATTACCATTTATACGGCAAAATGTTTGAGTCGTTGGTTTTTTGTTTTACGCAACACTTATTTCGATTAAACGCGTTAATTAGATCGATTACGTCGCTACTTATGTAAATGTAAACCAGCCTTATTTGGGAAATAACGTTAGTGACAGGTTACCATAAAAACGCATTGTTGATTATTTCTGGCTAATTTGTTTAAATAATCGCCTGGCCATGACCGGCTCAATGTACAGGCAACTCTGGCAGTCACTTGGGGCTCTATCAAGTCCGAGGGCGCCATCTTGCCGCCATTTCAAGTATTTGGGATCTTTCAAAACTAAAGCTTATGACCCAAGACAGATTGAATTCTTTGGCTATTTTGTCAACAGAAAATGTTATTGTAAAGTAAGATATGTGTAGAAAATGCCATGAAAAGATTTGCAGATCTAAAGGTTAGAAAAATGTTTTAGGTAGGATAATGAATGTTTTCTTTAGCTTGCATTAAGTTGTATATGTTTCATACACTCGTTCTACTACATTTTCAGTTTTTCTCGTGAAAATTTTAAGAAATCATACTTGTAAAAGACCCGAAGCTCAGCTTGCCTTGGGTGCCAGCAACACTCGGCCCTGAATATTGTTTACGTCACGGGCCAATAATTGTAAGTAAAATGATGCAGTAAATTAAGTACCCACGTAATCGTTTAAAGTTTTCCGATTATTGATAACTTTATTTTTATAACCTTGAATTAAAAAGTTTATCTTTTGTCTGGCAATAAATAATAAAATATAAAAAAAAAGCAATGCGACAGATTTGCGTCACAGGGGAGAGAACTCTGAACTTTGAGACGTCAGGAATTTTTTGGCAACTGGGCAATTTTTTTTATACTCTGATCAGTATGTACATGTCAGTATAGATGTTTTTGTACCTATTTTGTATTGTTATCTTGGAGTTATTTTTATCATCATTTGCTTTCAGATCAGTATCCAATATATTGGACTAATACACTTACTTGGTTTTGTTTTGTTTTACGGCATATCAACCTCCATGTGTTACTTAAATGCCGACAAGATTTTTATTCCTGGTCATATTTTTCCCCAAAATGTATTGCTGGTAATATTGTTTTTCTTCAAAAATGTATTGCGGGAAATATTTGTTGTTCAAAAATGTATTGCTGGTAATATTTTTTTTTTACAAAAATGCATTGCTGATACTAAAACTTACTTTTACACTTTCACAGCGTCTTGACCCCAGTTTGGGGCCAACCACCTGCCCATAGCTGTGACCCCCCAACAGGTGCTACCTGCCTGGGTCAGGGTGGACCTGAAAACACCAGAAACCAAGTGGCGTCTCCATGCTCCTTAAAACCTCGTGTTAAAAGGCCTTGTTGTTAGATGTAGTTTATCGCCATACCCAGGACGCCTAAATAAAGTTGGTTCACAGTCTTCTGCTAGATCATTTTTTCTCGTCAGAACCCATCTTGTACAATTATAAATTTGCTATTCGTCCATACATTGAATATTTCTGCCATATCTGGTTTGGTGCTCCGACCGTTCTCAACAAAATTCAAAGAATGGTGTGTAATGTTATTGTACCTGACCTGACATCTCGCTTTCTGTCACATTCCTACCGCACGCATGGACTCTCCCAGCTATAAATAGGAGCAGGTACTGCCTTTTAGTGAGTATAGTTCCCAGCAGTTAGTGCTGACAGTCAGAACGAACATTCTTTCTCGTTTGCATATGTTTTGTATTACTGTTTCTGTTAATATATTTGTTTAACTCAATTCCTCTCTTTGTGTCTTTATTTCTAGGCTCTAACAAGGCCACAACATCTATAAATAGCAATTATTCTAATGAGCTTTCCTCCTTGTTGACTGCACTGCATGAATTTAAGCATACTGCTGAGTCTCACTGTTTTACTGTTGAACTAGATGGATGCAACCATTATTTCTATTCTAATAGTTTCTTTTCTCGCCTATGGAACACTCTTCCTTCCAACTTCTTGCTTCCCTGTCATTTACGATTTTCAAAAATGTAAATGCAACGTCAGTCGCCATCTTGTCTCTCTGAAATCTGTTCTTTTATTGTTCCCTTCTCGTTTTCTTTCACTCTCAGTAATCCCTGGCGTCTTAGTGGCATTATCGCCTTCCTTGAAGCGAAAGGATAAAACAAAGGCTAGTTTTATAACTACATGAATTCTGTTTGCATAAACTATGGTGTTAAATGACGGTTAATATGTATAATGTTTATATATTCTTTACATTGAATAAATAAACAGTCCAACAGTTCGTTTATTTAATCTCTTGTTAAGCGATAATAAAATATGTCAACATCTTTACTGTTGTTCTACGGAGACTTTATCTGTTAAAACATAATGAAAGAAAATGACGCTTTTTTATATAATTTTTAAGTAGTCAGTAATCTTAAAATGGTTAGAAAATATTCTCCGTAATCTCATTTTAGAAATGTTGAATTTAAATTTACTATAGTCATCATTCTTATTTTCTGATTATGCCGTATATGGCCGACAATACTTTCAAACAAAGACAAGTTACGGAATATTTTATATACATGAAAAAAATTAAATTTAAAAAAAATATTCCGTATAAACGACTTTTATTGAACTTTTCAATTTTTGATTCGTTAATATAGTTTTCATTTAATAACAATATCACGTAATCGGATTGAAGTAATACAGAATTTTAAATGATTTATAATATTATAAATTATTATAATTAAAATTTTAAAAAATTAAAATAATTCTTGTAAAAATTCATTATTCATCGAAAAAAATTTTCAGAAGACAATAATGTCCTTAATAAATCATATTTGTAAAAGCAATTAAAAGCTTTTCTAATTAAATAATGTCATAGTTCTATTGCATTTTTTTTTTTTTAAGATTCAAAGCTGATTTTCTGGAAATTATAGTAGTTTGAAAAAAATTTTCATGATTTAGATTCTCCAAATTTTGAGATTGTAATTTAATTTCTCGAAATTTCATTAAATAAGGTGGGGGTAACATCTGTAAAAAAAAAAACTTTTTACCAAGATTATCTACAACTCACAATTCAAAACTTTATTTTTCTAAATTACAGTTTAATATTACTTCTTAATATGAACTCCGGTACAACTAATACCTAATCAAAGGGACACGACTCTGTCCTACCTTTTCAGTTCGCATGCATGTACATCAAACATTAATAAATTTAATTGTTATGTTTTGAAATCATTCAGTTCAGTTTTGGATTTTATACTATGTGCTATTTACGTCAAATATAAATTGCATTGCGTCCACGCATTGTCCTTAATTTCACCTTTCCTAGCCAAAGTTAAATATTGGTAACTCAATCACTACAATAATGATGACCGCGACGTTCGTCGTTCGATGTTCACGACAACAATGGTAATATAACCGCTACATTTGGTGATCCCGTCGGAAATAAACAATAATGGTAACCCCTATCGCTACAAGACCTTGTTGCTAATCTATTACTGCACTTAGATTCATAAAACCTATGTGCCATAGCCAAGCGCTCATCCGGATAATTATGGAAGTATTTATAGAAAAGACACAGGGAAGCAACTTCATGGCGATGGGAAAGATGACAGAAGCCGAAAAAGCCCATAATATTTCTAATTCTCCTTTGGATTTTATCAATAATCTCTATAATAGCATCTAAACATGGGCGAATGGTCGACTTATAGAAATGTAAGATAAGGTTATCGAGAGAAAAACCGTCTAGTACGACACAGTGAACCAACTTTCTTAAGAGCTGTCCTAACAATGGATTCAATATAGTCTTTCTACTTTAGGTCAACCGAAAATGTTTACCCGAGAAGGCGGAACGAGTCACTCTCCTGGAGGTTAGCATCAGCCGTGCTGATGGAAGGCAGAAAAGTGTCTTTCAGATGATTAACAGAGAGCGGTTTAGTTTTAGAGGTTTTAAAATTAACAAGCCATTCTTTGCCCCAGTTAATAACATACAGTAGGTTGTTTGTAAGATCAGCCGCCAATTTGATCTTATCGAACTAATCAAATTGAGTATCGAGACAGGAGTAAATGTTTGTGTCATTTCCTTTTAGATTAATGTCTAGTAATCATTACGGAAGACTCTGTAATAGCAAGTCCTAAACATCTTCCTTTCTATTCAACCGTTGTCTGGACACTGAAGTCAACACCGAGTACCGACAGTCTATTTCATGCTTAAATAAAATCTTCTGGCCATGTGTATGTGTGTGTGTGTGTGTGTGTGTGTGTGTGTGTGTGTGTGTGTGTGTGTGTGTGTGTGTGTGTGTGTGTTCATTAAAATGAATAGCTGTTTTTCTTTAATAAATCCCACCCATTATATCACGGTAAACGTAAACAGCTCGTATAATATTAATTAAAAAATACGTTTGAAATGCTGTCATGTAATGCTTTTCTACAAAATAAAAATTTCTAATGAGTAAACTGGAATTCTGACAGCCATTAATAGAATAAAAAGAATTCTGCAAGAAAGAAAGAAAGAAAGAAAGAAAGAAAGAACGCGTAATTTCTGTCACCATGGACAAATCGAATAGGAGTTATTTCCCTTGCACTGTCATTTGCTCTAAAATAAACACCAACGTGGCCGGTGTTGATGCCGAAATATTTGCTACTTGCTGGAGATCGGTGTTCGAATTCGAGGTAATCAAGCAGGTCTTCTCTCAGTCAGAAGACAAGTGTTGATTTTATGACGTGCTAAAAGTAGTAAACAGCAATAATTTTTTTTATTTAATGCTTTCATAACCGGAGTGACATTGAGGATGTCAAATATTAGCAGAGTTCTTTTCATCATCAGTGGACCAACAACAGAAAAATTGGCCAATCAGCAAAACGCGCTGATTTTATTAACTCTTTTGACTTTATTGTATAGAAATTTAAAGGATTTTGCATCATAAACCGAAAATAGCTTCAGCTTGGGATTTATTCACCTCGTCGTGTTTAAGGTGGTCTTGACATGAGGTAGGACTTTACTAATATTTAGCAACTTGTGCCACAAGTATCATATTGGCTCACAGCTTTTCCTTTTAGTGATTTGAATCGCCCAACATCCCCAATTATAATATATATATATATATATATATATATATATATATATATATATATATATATATATATATATATATATATATATATAATTGGCAATTAATTGTTAATTGGTAGAGATAATTCCAAGGAGGACATTAATCCAAAGTGAGCTCAATATTATTAACAGACCAATATAATAATAATAAGTCAAAATCTTAAAAATCCATCTCAGTTATAATTTATTTCATATATATATATATTTAAATATTTTTATGGATTTTCTTGACTTATATATATTTAAAAATAATAACAAAAAAATACTAAAGAACTTTGGATTATTTACCTAACGAGTTCTTTCCTATTTTCTATACATTTTACACACACATATATATATATATACATATATACATACATATATATATACATATATATATATATATATTTATATATATATATATATATATATATATATATATATATATATATATAGAGAGAGAGAGAGAGAGAGAGAGAGATGTGTGTGTCATAAATACTTATTAGAATTTTGACAAACTTACATGAATATAGAGTTATCTCCGGTTTAATGCACGTGATACGTGACTGACCAATGAGAATCGAACTACACAAAACTAAAAATACAGGGAATATGCCTTTTCGTCTGTTTTCTCTCAATCCCTGGCGAGACTTTAAGAAAAGTGAAACATGTTAAATTGATAAACGTTTCCTATTTCTTCTTACTGTTCATACTGAACTAAAGATTGAATATCGTTTTAAAAATGTCCGTAAAATTTTAAACTTTATTGTAATAAGAAAATATGTGTGTTTAACAAAATTCCATTAATTGTGCATATATATGTATGTCTGTATAGCTGGCCACTCGTAATCGAGGATACCCGTCTACTAGGGCGGTTAGCCAATCCCTATTGCAGACGCTTGCTCAGGAGCATTTGTGTTTATTCAACACCCACAGAGCCCACCTGGAGTTTTTAATGAAACTATGCTGAGCAGAACTTAGTTACAGTTACTGGGAAAGAGCGTGTTATCTCGGGCACGATGACTTGTGACTATCGTTCTAGCACAACTATCAACGGCCCCAAGGGTTCCGTCTACCCAATTTCACTCAAGAGGCTTGGGTCAACCCATCGTAGGGTTTTCAGGCACTTTCCAAAAGTGCCGCACGCTGGGATCGAACCCTCCAGTCCGATAAGATATCTCTCTCTCTCTCTCTCTATATATATATATATATATATATATATATATATAGAGAGAGAGAGAGAGAGAGAGAGAGAGAGACGCGTTAAATTTGAGCAACATCTAGCCGACACACTGGGGTTAAAATAGGAAACTAAAATGATACATATGACACACTCATATCCTCTCTCCCACCTCACTTCCTCACTTCGTTAACTTTGCGTATACTTGATGAGGTCCGTAAAAAACGTGTGAATTTCTTTTCATTTTTCATTTCAGCTTTTGGAAGTAAAGTCTGATGATCCAGAACCCTGTAAAAGGGGTTATGGTGAAATAGCTTATTACATGGAATCTTAACGTGGTCTGTCTTTTATTCAAACATATCTGCTCTAAATTTCACATTGAGCTCTCTGGATATCATCCTCCTCAGGTCTACCCATACGGATTACCTAAGTTTGCATAAACTATATATATATATATATATATATATATATATATGAAAAATTTTTCAGAGTTAATCTGAAGAAAAAGACTTTATTTATAAATGTAAAAGCCAATAGGAAAACTGTAATATTACCCGACGCATTTCGTCTAATGTGCACTTTGAAAGGCAAAAACGTCGTTTTTACCTTTGAAAAAGTCCACATTGGACGAAAACGCTTTAAACTAATATTACAGTTTTCCCATTGTCAATTATATATATATATATATATATATATATATATATATATATATATATATATATATATATATATATATATATATATATATATATATATATATATATATAGTTAGTTAGTTAGTTAGTTAGTTTATGCAAAACTAGGTAATCCGTATGGGTAGGTCCAAGGAGGGTGATATCCAGAGAGCTCAATGTAAATTCAGAGCAAATAAATTTGAATAAAAACAGACCACTTTTAAGGTTCCATGTAATAAATTATTTCACCACAGCCCTTTAAAGGGCTCTGGATCCTCAGACTTTACTTCCAAAGGTTGAAATGAAAACTGAAAAGAAATTTACACATTTTTGACGGGGGTATATATATATATATATATATATATATATATATATATATATATATATATATATATATCTTGTCGTCTGTTGATACGAATGGGATGGTTTGTAGATGTCTGTTTATGGCTACGTGAATAACATGACCACACAATTTATATTTGAGGTAAAATACCACAAAACATGAAATGCAAGAAGGAGCAAAAATGGTTTTAAAAACATAACATTTCTATTTATTTGTGTATATTGATGTACATGCGTAGAAGTTAAAGATCTGTGGGTGTTATGTCCCTTAGACTGAGAATAATTTTATCTGAAGTCACGAAAGTTGAATTAATTACAAAGCTGAGAAATGCTGAATAAACTGTAGCTTTAGAAGAATGTTTCAAAAAAAAAAGTTCTTGTTGCTTGTTTGGAAATGTTCTGTATGTTAGTAATGTAGTTTGAAAAAGTTCGTACGTACGTCCGTGCGTGAATATGCTTTTAAAGTCTGACCTTCCATGGTCGAGACGGGAATCCTTTTGAGACTACATCATGTAGCGAGAAGAGAGAGAGAGAAAAGAGAAAGCAGCAAGCTTGTGTCTGCTATTTATAGATAATGTAATTATGTGACATGATCGCAGCAAATTGGCGGGAAATTTGACTTGGTCACGCGATGGAAAAAGATTTGTACATGGGTGGATTGCAACGCCCACTTGTGTGTTTATTGACCAATTAGAAACTGATTTTTCCTGAAAATATTTACTAAGCTGACTAGGCTCTCTGATCCACCTTTTGCACAAAATTCAATATTGATAAGAAAGTGGTAGCGGGATGCTATATATATATATATATATATATATATATATATATATATATATATATACGAGAGAGAAACTGTGCAAATGCTCTATAATTTGAGCGCTTTAGGCTATACTTTTAGCCATTATCAAGGTTAATTTTATTTTTCAATTTAATTGGGTGTGTGGGTTTTGTGTATGCTTTTTAATTTAGAGATGGTTTATTTTCCGAACACAACACATGTGGCCATGTTCGTAGTTTAATATTAAGTGTTAAAATAAAATCATCCTTGATAATGGCTAAAATTATAGCCTAAAGCGCTCGGAATTATAGAACATTTACATAGTTTCTTTCTCGTATATATATATATATATATATATATATATATATATATATATATATATATATATATATAGTAATTTATTTGTTTAAACATTATTTTTTATGGATACTCATATTTGATTAGATGCTCTGTTTTTATTTATTTATTAAACAGTATTTTTTTTATTTATATAAAACCTTAACCTCCCAAATATGCCCTTTAAAGTCATGAGAATTAATAGTGTCTAAGATTTTGAATGAAACATGCCCTCGTGGAATGTAATTTATTAGGGTTGTTGTAGCTTCTTTCTTTAATGTCGGTCTTCTCCCTCACCCCTACCCATCTATATCTAGAGACAATACGCGTTAGCCGACACACAGTGGGGTTAAGAATAAGGAATTGAAATGGTACATCTAACCCACTCATATCTTATCTTCTCTCCCCCCCCCACTTCCTCACTTCGTTAATTTTACATATGCTTGATGGGGTCCGTCAAAAACGTGTGAATTTCTTTTCATTTTTCATTTCAACCTTTGGAAGTAAAGTCTGAGGATCCAGAGCCCTGTTAAAGGGGTTGTGGTGTAATAACTTATTACATGGAACCTTAAAGTGGTCTGTTTTTATTCAAAATATCGGCTCTGAATTTTACATTGAGCTCTCCGGATATCATCCTCCTTGGGTCTACCCATGCGGATTACCTAGTTTTACATAAACTATATATATATATATTTATTAAAGACATTTTTATGTTTAATAAATGTTTATAAACTTCAATCTTTCATGAATCTCGTACATTCATAACTGCTCTGGCGTATCAAATGTAAACAAATGACGTCATATATTAAGAAATGGACAATATATGACGTCATTTGTTTACATTTGATACGCCAGAGCAGTTATGAATGTACGAGATTCATGGAAGATTGAAGTTTATAAGCAGTAAATTCGACCTTGTCTACCGAACGATTCTTTGTAGCCGAACGGTAAGGCACGTCAGCGTAAATGACGGTTCCATATAGGATGCAGGTTCGAATCCTGTCAAAGAACGAATATTTTCTATGAAAATTTCTCGGACATTCAGGCCGGTAAATGTTATTTAATACTGTTTATCATAAACAGAGCATTTACTTAATTACTTGTATCTATATAAAAAACAACGTTAAACATAAAAATGTCTTTAATAAATAGATTTTCGGACCTTGTCCATTTCTTAATATATATATATATATATATACACAAATGAAATGAGAACGAATCAAATATAAATTCAAACGTTCACAACATTAATTTAAAAACAGGGCTCAATAGTAGATGCATATCATCGCACCTAATCAGGCGCTAGTAAATGAGGGTTATTTTATATATATATATATATATAATTTAATCGAATTCACCCTAAGCAAGGCAGTAGAGCCACTACGACACAAGGGTTTACTGGGTGTAAAAGAATTAGAAAACAGAAACATTCTTAAAGAGCGAGAAAAATAGAAGGGTAATCAGAAAGATATTAGATAACGATTGACATTGCATTTAAATTGTTGAAGATCAAAGTTGGCTGGAAAGTATGGCCCCGGGTGAGTGTACCACTAGTGAGAATTTCAAGAAAAAAAAACTGTTAGCATAGAACTTATGGTTACATCTTGCCAATTCAACTATAAATTGATGAGAACTTCTATACTTCTATCTATACCTTTTCAACTTCAAAATGATAATAATCAACTTCAAAATGGATTAATTAACTTCAAAATGGATTAATCAACTTCAAATTGGAAAACAACTTCAAAATGAGAAATAATCAACTTCAAATTGGATTAATCAACTTCAAATTGAGAATTAATATAATACTAATAAATTTAATATTTATTCTTTTATTTGTACTTAAAAGGGATACAAAAAATATAAATGTTCCTAAGAAATTTATTTAAAAGATTACATCATCTAAGTTAATTACAGAATCTCTGTATTCCAGATACGAAGTTAGTTCAAGTCTCAGGGGAAATATTATTAATTGCCTCGGAGATCACCGCTTCTATCTTGCTGAGGCGGAATTCTTTAGTAGTTAAAGATCCCTGGCCATCACCTCTTAAAATCCCAACAATTGAGTCTGCCACACTTCTTTTTACGTCAGCTTTTAATGACTGACCAAACCTTTTCAATGGGATTTAACATCGGACTATAGGGGGCAAGTCTGAAAATTTGGTGTTGCCTAAATTCATCCTCCTCCACAACTTCTTCAACTGAAGTATGACAAGGAGCGTTATCAATAACTAAGACAACTCCCCTTTCACAAATTTCATTTGCCTTTCTAAGGCACTCCCTGGTCCATTCTTTCGCATCCTCTTTTTTGAAAGAACCTCTTTTAATTTTATGATGAATTAATCCATTATTATTAATACATCCAATAACATGGATGTCGTTTCCCCTGGATCCGGCCGCGACTGTAGTGCACCTCATGCCTTTTTTAGAGCGACCTTCTCTTCTTGAAATATGGAGATTAAAATTGGTTTCATCCATATAAAGAATTGGCACACTTCGGGACTGAAATTCTAATAAAGCTACTGCGTAATCCTTACGTTTCGCCTTATTGACATTATTATTGGCAGCTTCTGGTTCATAATGAACCGCTTTTAAAATAAAGGCCATGGAGTCCAAGTGCTTTCTCATGCATTCTTTCGTCACACGAACCTCATACTTTTCGACCAACTTATTTACAATGTCTCGAAGAGTGACCCTAGGAGAGTTTTCAATTAATTCGGCCATAAAATTCTTATGTTCTTGCGTAATTTTATATTTTCTTGCTCCTCCCCTAAAGTCACTCTTATCAGCACCCTGGTCTAACCAACGGTACGCTGTTGACAGAGGCACACCAATTGTTCTTGTCAGGTCTTTCCAATTTCCTGCTGCGACATGTGCAGCTAAAATCTGGGCCTTTTTTTCGTCAGCCACAGTTTTCTTGAGGTAAGTCCTCTTTGGAGCTGTTGCTAATTCTTCTTCAGCTTCTTTTGTAGAGGTTTCTCCATCATCATCATCAATCATCATTTTTGTCCATACGGGACTTTCTCCTCCTACTTTTACTGTAGACTTACCCAATGCTTTCTTGGCCTCTAAATTGTTTGTATTTTTTTTTTTTTTCATCTATATAATGAAGACGAACAGTCAATTTCCTTGCTCATGGGGTAAATTAATTGAAAAAATAATTTTCAATTTACCAAAAACAAAAATATCTCAATTTGAAGTTGTTTATTCTTATTTTGAAGTTGATTGTTTTTAGGTTTTTGACATTTTCTCAATTTGAAGTTGATTCATCCATTTTGAAGTCGATTGTTCCATTTTGAAGTTGATTAATCCAATTTGAAGTTGATTAATCCATTTTGGAGTTGATTAATTTTTTTACTTGAAAATAGGTCCATTTTGAAGTTGATTATTATCATTTTGAAGTTGAAAAGGTTTAGTATTATTAAAAACGAGACATTTTGCCTCGATTAATTTCAATAATTGGCATTTCAAAATTATGAATAATCCTTCTCAGGCAAGGAGGAAATTCTGTCAAGAATTGTCCGAGTTCATTTCGCAAGTAATTACAAGAAATATGATCCAAGCTTCCGACTTTCTTAAATCATCATCAGGGTAGGTAGAGACAATTGATGATTACCCTGATGAGAAACAAAGAAAAGAGTACTGAACTTTTACGTAATATCAGTCCTCCTTATATGGTAGTGAACGCTGGAAGTTCATCAGAGTAGTCAGCCTGATGATAGTCCAGCATTCACTGCCATATAAGGAGGACTGATATTACGTAAAAGTTCAGTACTCTTTGATTCTACCGAAGATTTTGTCTCCTAATGTTCTTATCTTTTAGAATACGTCTTTGACAATTCCAATACGTCTTCGGATTTCAGTGTCGCACTTTCTGTCTTTCTAACTTATTTTTCCTTGATTTGTTTCACAGCGTGTGTTTTTACATTATAATCATGGAGAATAACATTTTTTTCTGTTTACCAAAGCAGAGACACTTTCGACGTAATATTGCGTTTACTCGACTAAATTGCCAACCTCAATCACAAATCCGTCAAATCTGCGGGAAAAAATCTGCCTCGTCAGTCATGTATCGAAAGATACATGATCGCCTACGCGTGTATCACGCATGGCACATAACTGACTGTCTGATTCTATTTGAGGCCTAAACTGGCTCTTGTAAAAGTAAGAGGAGTTACTGGAGTGGTACAGGGTGCCAACCATTTTACCCGCATCTTTACCCGTGGCTCTTACGTACAAGTAAACATGGCAGCTGTTCTTAAAACGGACATCCAATCAGTGGTTAACTGGGGCAAGTAATGGCTTGTAAATTTGTGACGCCCCCAAAACAAAACTGCATTCATTTAACTACCACAGAGAACCTTTTCTGTCTGTTATCAGCATGGCCCACGCCAGACTCCAGGAGAGCAGGACACTACGACTTCTTGGCCTCACAATTTCCACTGGTATGAAGTGAACCGACTATATTAAATCAATAGCTGCATCTACTGCAAGGAAAGTTGAGGTCATTGTATCGTGCCAGAAGGTTTTTTCTCGTCAGAGTCCGTCTTGCACATTTACAAATCTACCATTCGTTCGTGCATTGAAAATTGTTGCCAAATCTGGCCTGGGGCTCTAGCTGGACATCTAAAGATTTTTGACAAAATCCAAAGAAGAATCTGTAAAGTAATCGATCCAGGCATCTAGACATCAGTTACTTTCTCGCTGGCTGAACATGGCTTCCCTCCCTTTTCTACAAATATTTTCATGTCAACTGTTTTTCCCCTTGTGCTCTGAATACGTGAATTTAAGCGTGCTACTAGTAATTCATAATAATATTTTAAATTTTAAAGTCATATTTATTTTTGGTATATGAATTTTTTGAAATTGTTTCTAAATCTTTGATTGCCTTTCAATCATTCCGCCTCACCTGCTATCCTCTTCCGCCTCACCTGCTATCCTCTTCCGCCACACCGTTTGGGGACCACTGACTTAGACCAAGGTATAAATGTTGTAGGGGAAATAATTCGTCACCCACAAGGATTCGGAGACGCTTTTGAACTCTATCGAGACTGGAAAGTGCTGTGTGAGAAGCTCCTGCCCAAATATGGAGCGGCTCGGATTGTGGAATCGGAGAGCCGAGTTCGAATTCTAGTTGATTCTATTACATTCACTTATATGCTAATAGGTATGAATCCTCTTCTTCTCCCCCCAGCTATGGTTAAATAGCAGGACAGACCGGATTCTAGAGCCTTGGATGACAACTTGTATATCGCAGAAAGAAATGGTAATCTACTGCGGGAAAAAATCTGCCTCGTCAGTCATGTATCGAAAGATACATGATCGCCTACGCGTGTATCACGCATGGCACATAACTGACTGTCTGACTCTATTTTAGGCCTAAACTAGCTCTTGTAAGAATAAGAGGAGTCAGGTACTTACTGAAGTGATACAGAGAGCCAACTATTTTATCTGCATCTTTAGCCGTGACTCTTACATACGAGTTCCACTTGGGATCAGGTGTGAGTTTAAAGCTCAATAGTCTCTATTGAACGATACAATCAAAACTTGTACTCTCTAGTGCTTATATTATATATGTTGAGATCCTTGATAAATTCCAAATAAGAATCGGCAATATTAGCGGTTTGACCTGGCATCTCGGTTTCAGTCACTTTTCCCGCCACCGTAAAGTGGCTTTTCTCTGTCTTTTCTATGAATATTTTCATAGAATGTGTTTGTATCTCTTAGGTACCTACGAATTTCGTTGGGGTTTTTTGACAAATATAGGATCGTTTCTTGGCCTATGGCTGAGATTCGATCAAGGCTTCGACTAGCTTGGACTGGCTCCGGCCTGGACTTGCTAGGACAAGTCATGACCAGCTTTGACCAGGCTCTGACCAGCTTGGACAAGCTATGACCAGTTTTGGACCAGTGGCCCTTGAGTGGAAACGCTCGGGTCTCCCACGTTAAACCGACCTTGTGTCACATCCTGACCCTGTGGGAGTCAAGTAAATATTATCTCTTAGGTACCTAACTTTTATGAATTTAAACGCGGTACTAGATTAGCGGCAATCATTGTTTTACAATCGAAATGGTTATGCGTAACCTCAAGTTCGATGCTAACAGTTTCTTCTTGCTTGTAGAACTCTTTTTCGGCTTGCTACTTTCCAGCCAACTTTGATCTTCAAAAATTTAAACGCAGCGCCAGTCGTTATCGTCTGTTTTCGTAATTGCTGTTCTTTTATTTTTCTCATCAATAATGTTTTTTTTATTTTATTCTCGTGTTCTCTCACACTCCGTAAACCCTAGCGTCTCAGTGACTTCGAGAACGTTCTGATATCTCCCCGTATAGCGCAACAAATTAAATAAATAGAAATAATATACGGGTTAAGAATGCTTTATCCGAAATTCTTGGGACCGGAAGTGCTTCGGTTTTCATATCCTTTCGGGTTTTGGAATACAAGCTATTTAGTTTTTATATAGCATCTCTAAAACGGGACAGCTTGGGAATGGAACCCAAGCATAAACATGATTATCCTTTATATTTCATAACACTGCTTATGCATACACTCTGAAGGTAGTTTTATATAAAATTTAATAAAACTTGTGTACATACAGATACAGGTAATGACACTAGTCATACGATGGAAGCACGGTGGAGTAATGGATAGCGGCTTGGATTGAGGAATCGGAGAGCCGAGTTCGAATTCCAGTCGCATCCATTACATTCACTTACGTGCTAAAGGAAAAGGTGTGAATCCTCTTTCTTCTCCCTCCAGCTATAGGTAAATAGCAGGACAGACTGGGTTCTATAGCCTTGGATGGCAACTGGTCTAGGAGAAGGAAAACTCTGAATTCAAACCTGCTCTTAGAAGAGGATGAATGGAGTCTCTCTGAGCCTTGGTTGGCAAGCCATTTAGTGATGGTGTCACGATAAAAACACCCTTGATGGCCCTAGCGAAGCACCAAGAATTCAGCTATTTGACAAGATTATGAACTACACCAATCAAAGTATTAGTGAGTTCAATCTCGGCTGAGGTATATGATGCTCACACGTAGTTTTAAATGGTGAAATTAAGATTTCACGTAAGCCTGCAGTTGCTCTCTCACAGACATGCCGTCGCCTCTCTCACTCTTTTTTACAAATACTTTCATGGTCATTGCTCCGATGAGGTGCTTGCGCTGATTCCCAGACTTCAATTAATTCAAGTGCCCTACGAAGCTGGCATCCCGCTCTCACCCTTTCACTATTGAAACTGTTAAATGTAGCCGTCTCTTCTACTCCAATAGCTTCATATCTCGCACCTCTCGCCTGTGGAACTCCCTTCCCTAGTCCTGTTTCCCTGATAGCTATAATCTCCAACTATTCAAATGGTATGCCAATCGACATCTCAAGTTGCCTTGATCTATCCACTATCCTTCTCCACATCCTTCTCCTCATCCTTTCCTCTATCATTCCTATCTGCTCTCGCTCCAAATCCTCTGTAACCCCTTGCGTGCTAGTAGCTTCCCGCCTTGCTTGGGGTGAAACGCTTAAAAAAAAAGTGAAGTTAAGATTTCATGTGAAATTAAGATTTCTTTACCTGTACAAAAAGCTTGATTACTTACTTTTTGACATATCTTTTCTGAGCTCGAGACACCTGGTAAGTAATCCACGAAAGAATGTGCTGCTGTGACGATTGCTAACAAAAATATGGCGCCAACGTAGGCCCCATAGCTGGGATGGGGAACCCCCACCCAGGGCAGATGAAGTCACTTACAACAGCTGCATATCACCTAAAAACCTTCCCGGTGCTTTCTGAAATATTCCATTTTTGGCAAGTCAAACCTCCTGATATTGGAGATTTTCGGATTTGGGAATTTCTGATAAAAGACTACCAAACCTGTGATATCTCAAGTGTGGTAAATATTTCTTTAAAATCTCGCTGCAAATGTAAAAGAGGAAGTTATTGTTGATGCCTTTACATTGGTCTTTTACTATTCTTTTGTATAAAGTACGAGGGACGTTCTTTACTTACGCGGACTTACAGGAATCAGAGGTATGGTGGAGTAATGGATAGCGGCTCGGATTGAGGAATCGAATTTCAGTCAAATCCATTACATTCACTTACGTGCTTGGGAAATGTATGAATCTTCTTCTTCTCCCTCCACCTATGGGTAAATAGGATAGACCGGGTTCTATAACATTGGATAGCAACTTGTCTACCGCAGAAAAAATGACAACCTACTGCGGGAAAAAAAACCTGCCTCGTCAGTCATGTATCAAAAGATAGATGATCGCCTAAGCGTGTATCCCGCATGGCACATAACTGACTGATGAGAATCGTACAAGGCTACAAGGAGTACAAAAACACCATTGGACAAGGAAAGTTTTCAGCTACAATACGCTATTTTTCAGCATAGTTACTGAAATCATGTGCGGGTCACCAGTTGTAAATTTGCGGGCTCAAATTGCGTTGGGGTCACCACTTGTAACGAAAACAGGTTATCGACTGTAAATCGATTCTTCAACAAACTACGAAGCTTCAACTGTAGATGAGAAAGTGACTGACAATATGTCTCTTTGAAAAATTGTAATGATATAATGTTACTGTCATTGGCATAAAGGAGAACTTGTATTCTGCGCTTCTAAAATTCTATACTACAAGATTATTAATGCTGAACCGTATTACCAACTGCCTGTGCTCACATCCACTGTTTGGTATCCGTAAATAATCATGCATATCAATGGGGATATTATTTCCTGCATGGCCGAATTCAGTTACACATATCTGCTTCTTTCATGCCAGACGGCATTTTGCCAAAATGCCGCTCAGCTACCATCTGCAAGGTGGCGCAGATTATGGGTTATTGGCGTGAAGGTTCAGTCTGTACAATCATACAAATGCCACGCCCCTCTGATACCCAGGAAAACCGTCTTCTTACTCCCAAACAAACCACGAGGCGCATCGAATACATTACACCACAATATATCCGCAACAGCCTACCGTATGTATATAAATCTCCATTCAACATAAGAAAATATCCCAGTGAAAGAAAACAAGACAACACTACTACAAACTGAAGTCTCGTAACAAACTGGTAATATTTTCGTTACAAGTGGTGACCCCAACGCAATTTGAACCCGCACATTTACAACTGGTGACCCGCACATGATTTCAAAATGCACCCGTAACATTTCTTTAGCCTTTGGAAGGCCTTAATGTGACTTCGGATTTATGTGTCACATTTTCCCTTGTCTGTTGCAACACGTCCCAGTAAACTTTCTCTAGTTGCTTTGTTCTGAGGTCTCAAATTTGTAGCTCGCATTTTGGACAGTCTCGCTTACTAACGACCATATAATCTGTCTTCTGATAGTCATTTGTTCCAGGTTTCCTTCCCTACTTTCTTCAGGAACTGCTGTAGCTTTCTTTCTCTGTCAGCAACACGGCAACATCTGTGAATCGTAATGTTATTAAGATTGTATCCACCAGTGATAAAACCTGGTAAAATTTCTAATACTGTTTGGATCACCTCGATGTATAGATTAAACAAATACGTTGAGATGGCGTCTTCTTGTCTTATGCCCCTTTATATTTTTGTATACTTTTTTAATTGTCGTAAGTTCTAATCTTTTCCTATTGCCAACTCAAAAAGTTTTGGTACTTGTTTTATAGTCCTCCAATGAAAAAAAAGAGAACTTTTGAAAGTTCTTCTCCTCCAATGAGAAAAGAGAAAAATTTAAAAGCTCTTCTTCAAGAAAAAACAGAACTTTTAAAAGCTCTTCTCCTCCAAGAAAAAAAGAGAACTTTTCAAAGCTCTTCTCCTCCAATGAAAAAGAGAACTTTTCAAAGCTCTTCTCCACCAATGAAAAAAGAGAACTTTTCAAAGCTTTTCTCCACCAATGAAAAAAGAGGACTTTTCAAAGCTCTTTCCACCAATGAAAAAAGAGAACTTTTCAAAGCTTTTCTCCTCCAATGAAAAAGAGAGCTTTTCAAAGCTTTTCTCCTCCAATGAAAAAGAGAACTTTTCAAAGCTTTTCTCCTCCAATGAAAAAAGAGAACTTTTCAAAGCTCTTCTCCTCCAATGAAAAAAGAGAACTTTTCAAAGCTTTTCTCCTCCAATGAAAAAAGAGAACTTTTCAAAGCTCTTCTCCTCCAATGAAAAAAAGAGAACTTTTCAAAGCTTTTCTCCTCCAATGAAAAAAAAACTTTTCAAAGCTTTTCTCCTCCAATGAAAAAAAGAGAACTTTTCAAAGCTCTTCTCCTCCAATGAAAAAAGAGAACTTTTCAAAGCTTTTCTCCACCAATGAAAAAAAAGAGAACTTTCAAAGCTTTCTCCTCCAATGAAAAAAGAGAGCTTTTCAAAGCTCTTCTCCTCCAATGAAAAAAGAGAACTTTTCAAAGCTCTTCTCCACCAATGAAAAAAGAGAACTTTTCAAAGCTTTTCTCCTCCAATGAAAAAAGAGAACTTTTCAAAGCTTTTCTCCTCCAATGAAAAAAAAAAGCTTTCAAAGCTCTTTCCACCAATGAAAAAAAGAGAACTCTTTTCTCCTCCAATGAAAAAGAGAACTTTTCAAAGCTCTTCTCCACCAATGAAAAAAGAGAACTTTTCAAAGCTTTTCTCCTCCAATGAAAAAAGAGAACTTTTCAAAGCTCTTCTCCTCCAATGAAAAAAGAGAACTTTTCAAAGCTCTTCTCCTCCAATGAAAAAAGAGTACTTTTCAAAGCTCTTCTCCTCCAATGAAAAAAGAGAACTTTTCAAAGCTCTTCACCTCCAATGAAAAAAGAGTACTTTTCAAAGCTCTTCTCCTCCAATGAAAAAAGAGAGCTTTTCAAAGCTCTTCTCCTCCAATGAAAAAAGAGAGCTTTTAAAAGCTCTTCTCCTCCAATGAAAAAAGAGTACTTTTCAAAGCTCTTCTCCTCCAATGAAAAAAGAGAGCTTTTCAAAGCTCTTCTCCTCCAATGAAAAAAAACTTTTAAAAGCTCTTCTCCTCCAATGAAAAAGAGAGCTTTTCAAAGCTCTTCTCCTCCAATGAAAAAGAGAAATTTTCAAAGCTCTTCTCCTCCAATGAAAAAAAGAGAGCTTTTAAAAGCTCTTCTCCAATGAAAAAAGAGCTTTTAAAAGCTCTTTCCTCCAATGAAAAAGAGTACTTTTCAAAGCTCTTCTCCACTAATGAAAAAAGAGAGCTTTAAAAGCTCTTTCTCCTCCAATGAAAAAAGAGAGCTTTTCAAAGCTCTTCTCCACCAATGAAAAAAGAGAACTTTTCAAAGCTTTTCTCCTCCAATGAAAAAAGAGAACTTTTCAAAGCTCTTCTCCACCAATGAAAAAAGAGAACTTTTCAAAGCTTTTCTCCTCCAATGAAAAAAGAGAACTTTTCAAAGCTCTTCTCCTCCAATGAAAAAAGAGAACTTTTCAAAGCTCTTCTCCACCAATGAAAAAAGAGAACTTTTCAAAGCTTTTCTCCTCCAATGAAAAAAGAGAGCTTTTCAAAGCTCTTCTCCTCCAATGAAAAAGAGAACTTTTCAAAGCTCGTCTCCTCCAATGAAAAAAGAGTACTTTTCAAAGCTCTTCTCCTCCAATGAAAAAAGAGAACTTTTCAAAGCTCTTCTCCTCCAATGAAAAAAGAGTACTTTTCAAAGCTCTTCTCCTCCACGAAAAAGAGAGCTTTTCAAAGCTCTTCTCCTCAATGAAAAAGAGAGCTTTTCAAAGCTCTTCTCCTCCAATGAAAAAAAACTTTTAAAAGCTCTTCTCCTCCAATGAAAAAGAGAGCTTTTCAAAGCTCTTCTCCTCCAATGAAAAAGAGAAATTTTCAAAGCTCTTCTCCTCCAATGAAAAAAGAGAGCTTTTAAAAGCTCTTCTCCTCCAATGAAAAAAGAGAGCTTTTAAAAGCTCTTCTCCTCCAATGAAAAAAGAGTACTTTTCAAAGCTCTTCTCCACCAATGAAAAAAGAGAGCTTTTAAAAGCTCTTCTCCTCCAATGAAAAAAGAGAGCTTTTCAAAGCTCTTCTCCTCCAATGAAAAAAGAGAACTTTTCAAAGCTCTTCTCCTACAATGAGGAAAGAGAAAAATTTTAAAGCGATCCACTCCCAATGAAATCGATTCGTTTTTAAAGTTCTTGTCTTCTACTGAATAGAAATTCTTGACATGGAAAATGGAATATTCAAAGTTCTTTTCTTCCAGTGAAAAAGTGAATCTTTTAAAATTCTTTATCTATGCAAAAACAAAATTTAAATCTCTTTACTTCCAAGGGAAAAGATAAATGTTTAACGTTATTTTCCTTCCAATGCAAAAGAGAAACTTTTACTTCTTTTCTCCCAATAAAAAAGATATATTTTAAACCTCTACAAATGAAAATGTTAAATTCTTAAAGTTTTTTCTCTTCCAACGAAAAAACCCAATAAAGTCTGTATCGACAAAAAGGTAATTTTTTTTTCTTTTTCTTCCAATTGAAAAGGGACACTTTTAAAATTCTTTTCTAATGAAAAATAATTTTTTAAAACCCTTCCCTTCAAGTGAAAAATTGAAAATTTTAAAGGTCTTTTCTTCCAACGAAAATGGTAAATATTTGAAACCTTTTTTTTCAAATGCAAAAAAAAAGAAATTTATACATCTTTTCTTCAAATGAATCAAAGAATTTTTAAAGCTTTTCCCTTTCAATAAAAAAAATCTTGAAAGCTTCTACCTATGAAAAGTGAATTTTTTTCCAAGTGAAAACGGAATAATTTAAAACTCGTCCATACCAATGAAAAACGACTTTTTAAAAGTGTCTCTTCTTATTGGTAATAAGAACTTTAAGTTCATCTTTTCTAATGAAAAATAAATTTTAATCGTATTTCTCTTCCAGTGAAAAAATGAAACAAATTTCATCATCTCCGATGCAAAAAAGAAATGTTACCACTTCCGTACCTATGAACACTAATGGGTATGTCCCAATCCTCATAAACACATTGGATACTATTGTAAGTGGGGGTAATATGCTGTATAAGTAGTTCGCCTCTAGCAGTGGTTTCCCTACTTCCCACCGCTGGCGAGTATTGTATTTTGTTGATGTTATAAAGATTACCATTTCCTTTCCAACCTCCGTTTTGGTTATTCCTCATTCAATAACCCTTTCTAGATTACAACACCATCTATCTATCTATCTATTTATTATATACCGTGCCTATGAGCACTAATGGGTATCTTCAAAACCTCATAAATACGTTGGACATTATTGCAAGTGGGGTCAATATGTTAAGTAGTCCACCACTAGCAGTGGTTTACCTACTTCAAGCCGTTGGCGAGTATTTTATTTCTTTGATGTTATA
>CAHIKZ030005144.1:845000-847500 GCA_903632075.3 Acanthosepion pharaonis
TTATTTTGTTTCAGGTTTATTAAATTTTTCCAGTGGAACGTTTATTTGAAGTGGGGCGCTTATTTCATAAATTGAAAAATTCCCACCGAGACAACGCTTGTATTTGGGAGAAAAGACTATGTATGTATGTATGTATGTACGTTAGTATGTACGTATGTATGTATATTTGTACGTATATATGTATGTTTGTTTGTATGTATGTTTGTATGTACGTATGTATGTATGTTTGTACGTACGTATGCATGTATATTCGTACGTATATATGTATGTTTGTACGTACGTATGTATGTACGTTTGTATGTACGTATGCATGTATGTTTGTACGTATATATGTATGTTTGTATGTATGTATGTATGTTTGTACGTACGTATGTTTGTACGTACGTATGCATGTATATTTGTACGTATATATGTATGTATGTATGTATGTTTGTACGTACGTATGTATGTATGTTTGTATCTATGTATGTAGGGCTTGTTAACCACAAGAAATAACATATTGGCTGGCCTTTACAAATTACGATCAATTCTACGCTGGGAATAACTTAACACGCGGGGTGTGTCAGAAGACCTGCAAAAAATGGTCCGGTCCCACCTGTCATATGAAAACCCACGAGCAAACGGAACAGAACTTACAAATCAGGCCAAGCCCTATACAGAACAACGTCTGTAATAATCATTGCCAGTCTTCAAGAGCCATTGTCGTTCTCACGAGAACTGAAATCATATATAATTCTTCTCGGCGATTGCCATGCCCATTTAACGTGTCGACAGCCATTCTATATGACTTCGAAATATTTCAAGGCACTACACACCTGGCTGTGAAACACATATGTAAGAAGACTTGAATTAGGTGTTTTTATTATTATTATTATTGACCAACCTTTTGCTCCATCTCATATCCTTTCTTCTTACTAACTCTTTTGCCCTCGTCCAATTTTGTCACTTAACCCCTCCTATGATATTTTTTTTCTGTTCTATTATCAATCTCATCATTTATCTAATTATTAGTATCGCTCTTTTCCATGGCGCGTTTGAATGTTTCTTTTCATATTTCAGAATTTGCGATATAGGTCAGGCCCTGTACAAAACAAATTGACTTGCAAGATCTGAAATAATCATTGCAAGTCACTTGCAAGTCTGAACCGACTGTTCGGTTGTACTCTCTTCCTATGGACGGGAGGAACCCGAAGGAGGCTACGCCGAAGGGCGGAGTCTCCTTCGGGGAGGTAAAACCAGCCCTGAACCCGTTTATACGGGTTCAATGGGCATATTTTTGGCCGAGCCCACGGGCTCGGAATGCCCACGTTAAAAAGGCCTTGTGCCACATGACACCCTCGTAAAGGGGTGACTGAATAGCGTCACTTGCTGGCTTCAAGAGCCATTTGACTAGTCAACAAACATCATGTATTTATGAATCCATGCGAGTGATTAAAATGTTCGCTTTCCAACCATGAAATCCATGTTCGAATCTCACCAGGGTTGATTTGTCAGGGATGTAACTTATTGATCTTATCGTCCTGGGGAGGTGATCAAAACGCGCGACACCATTGGAAAGTGCCTGAAAACTATAACACAGTTTGAACCAAGCCTTGTTAGTGAAATTGAGTTGATGGCACTCTACGGAAGCTGTCCGTGTTTGTGCAAAATCATCGTAACTGAGGGTTTCCGTGTACTGGCCTTGTACAAGGTGATCACGCTAGATTATGTGCACCCTCCCAGAAACTGTAACTATAGTCTGCTCAGTGTACACGACGAATGGCCTCTGTGGGTGTTGAACAAGCACAGATGAGCTTGAATAGGCACCTACGCAATAGGGACTCACTAGCCACATTAGGAGACCGGTGTGCACGGACAACGTGTGGCCAGACATTAATGCATGTATGCATGCATGTATGCATGCATGTATTTCTTATCAAATTTACCACACACAGAGAAACCATTCATTACACGTTCTGCGGTATGCATATAAAAATTACTGCAAAAAGACGACCAACGTTGCCACATCTGCGCAAGAGAATGTAAAACCCGAGCAGCCAATATTTGAGGATGGATCAAGTGTTGGCTTTGCTTAAAATCCAGTACAATCATTTCTTCTTATTATACATGTTATATTTAACAGATTACACGATTTTGAGTAGATATCTATTTTTTTTTTTTTTACATCTACCAGTTTTTGCAATCGAAAGTCTTAATAAAGTAATTGTGCCTTGATGCACATGTATGATTTTTTTATAACCTTGAAAAGCAAGCAATGCCGAAATTACTGGGTTTTTTTTTTAAGAATATCTTGAATATGTAGTCAGGTAAGAGAAAAATGCATCAAATTAAATTAATGGAAAAAAATAATTTTACTTTCACATGTGTAAAATTAGAAATAGAAACAAATACATTTGAAATAGAAAAGTTTTCTGTTTAAAACAAAAAATATCAAATTTTGACACTGGAAATAGACGCTTTGTTTTAAGGCAAGACTGAAAAATGCATAGTGGTTTTGTAG
>CAHIKZ030005144.1:850000-897500 GCA_903632075.3 Acanthosepion pharaonis
ATAGTCGACGTCTATCCACCGCCGTAGATCGACAGCCTGTTTAAGATGAAATTTGAAGTGGTAGAGATGTGATTCTATCGACGGATGCTGGGAATACCATGAACATGAACATGCGAGCAAAGCGGAAGTTTTAAGGCAAGTAAGAACTATAAGGAAACTTATGCTTGCAATCAGTCAAAGACAGTAGATATTTCTGGAACAGGTAATGAGGAAAAGGCCCTAGAGCATTTAACACACTCACGACATACTGAAAGTCAGACGGGAGGAAACGGCGGGTAACCTATTTAACGAGATTGGGAAAATAGATGGCAAAACACTGACCAAGATGGAGATTAAGGGGTTCGAGCAATGAGTGACTGCGGAGAGCCATGATCGCCAATGTCCTGAAGGTACATGGTCCATAAAAGAAGATGGAAAAGAAATTATTAGCATTGAACATCACATATTCAAACTAATAGGCACAAAATATGCGTACTCATAATCACGCTTGAATAGGTTAATGACTCGAGGTGATTATGATTACAACATGAAGAACCAAACTAGTATAGCGGTTCCAACTCCTTTTGCCGTCCGCAAGTATCAGTTTCAGGATGATTCCCTTGACAAAATTCGACACCAAAATTGTCACCAATATTTACATGAGAACAGACACCGGGATCAAAGTTTGAGTAAAATTGGTTAAATAAATCAAATACAAGAAAAGCATAAACGATTTTTAATATTCATACATACAGCATACACGAAGATAAGAACACCCACCCACATACACAGATATATATATATATATATATATATATATATATATATATCTGAAAGCTCATGATGAGTGGACCGACTGATTACAAAAAAGGTTCGTCTACGAAACTCTAGAATCGGGGGGGTACTGAATATCACATCCATAAGTTAAGTGACAAATTTTATGCTTTAGTAATCACACACACACACATATATATATATATATATATATATATATATATATATATATATGCAATCATATATATATATATATGTAATCATGTATATATATATATATATATATATATATATATATATATATGTGTGTGTGTGTGTGTGTGTGTGTGTGTGTGTGTGTGTGTAATGTATATATATATATATATATATATATATATAAAGTACAGGGCATGTAGTGAGTTCGATCCTCACTGGATGACCTGTACTTTCGGCCTTGTGCCACATCTAATCTACGTTTGGAAAATCAATATATATATATATATATATATATATATATATATATAAGCAACTTTTCACGCGAACCACTGCTCTGTGGAACCGATTCTCAAGAGGACTACAATCCTAACCTGTTTAAGTCTAGGGTTAACTGTTATCTTGACCATCTATCCGCATAAACTGTTCCCCTTAATCTGTAACCCTATACCTTGAGTGTCTCACTGGCCTTGTACGAATTGAACGTCACTGTAAAAAATACTAAGCAAATTATATGTAGTGCGTTATGCCCTCGCGTAGGGCCACATCGGACTAAGGTAATGTTTCTGTTGATGGATTCACAGATGCGCAGGAGAGGGAAAGGGAGATATGAAAAACGCAAGCGTTTGTTATAATTGTGTACCAGCAGGAAACACAGAAGATGTTGGAATGCTGAAATGTATTTACTTATTTTTTTGTTGTTGTAATGATTGCCACATGGAATACATAGGATAAACTTCGAGGAATCTAATTAAAAGATTATATGAATACAAAAGGGATCTTTAACAAAACAACGCACTCACCGAAATGAATCTAACCATAATTTCAATTTAAAACTATAAACACTACTTTAATTAAAAAGAGAACAATTTGTCTAAAGGGAAAATATATAGAATGTGCTTTGATCGCTATATCATCTACGTTGATTTGCGTCCAGGTTTTTGCAATACTTCTCTTTTTTTTCTTGACAGATCTTTTGTTATCACAATGTGGAATATTTAATAACAAAAGGGATAAAAACAAACATCGCCTAAAAAAACTAGATGTATTCAGCTAGACTACATGCACAGAGACATCTAAGAAAAAAATTGAAATTTAAAATTTCAGCGTTCAAACATCTTCAGCGTTTCCTATATTTCCATCAAACAAAAACCTTACTTTTGCCCAATGAAGTTCTTCTAGAGGACGAATCACGTTACGAGGATTTTTTTTTTCCATCTTATCATTCATTTGCCTAATATTGTTCTGGCAGAGAGAAATCTATATGTCATATTCTCCAGTTTTGCGAAAGAAATAAGGCGCATTGGCACTGGCATAGCGAAAGATGCTTTCCAAAAGCTAAGCAAAATATTAAGAAACAAGAAAATCTCGATGGAAACAAAGAAAAGAGAAATGAACTGTTATGTAATATCAGTCATTTATATCGCAGTGAACGTTGAACTATTTCCTCTCAGATAAAAAAAAAGAGATTTGAAGCAACAGAAATGCGGTTCTACAGGAGGAAGCTGAGAATACTATGGACCGAAGATGTGAGAAACGACGAAGTTTTAGAGAAAATGGAAACGAAAAGAAGCCTTATACTTAGCATCAGAAAGTGTCAGATGAAATTTTGAGGACACATAATGAGGAAAGCAAGCTTGGAGAATTCGATAATCACAGGAGAGATTGATGGCAAGAGGGAGAGAGGAAAACAACACGTAACTTACCTGGCGAGCGTGAGTAAATGGATGACAGAACACAGTTTAGGAGAGATAAGATAAAGACAAAATTTATTAAGAGCTTCTAATGACAAGAAATTGTGGAGAGCCATGATAGCCAACATACTGAAAGGACACGGCACATAGAAGAGGTAGATTTACCCATTTACTTCGATTTTTTGGTAAGGAGGAAAATGAGATCAAAATTCCAAGACTATTAGTATGACATCGGTCATGGTATATATATATATATATATATATATATATATATATAAAGAAATAATCATACATAGAATCAGTCAGCAATATTAATGCGATTAATGGCGAAATCACTTTGCTAGTAGAACATAATGTATTCATTAAAATACTGTTAATCCATTGAATGATGTGATCCTCATTTATAAAACTGTTGTCAGATGTTTCTAGCGTATATTTTTTTAAGTTAAGCAAGTACTTTCGAAGATCCATGTCTCCATCCTCAGGCTGTATTTTTTTTTTCCTTTAAAGTTAAAACTTGAAGACGAAATAATTGTTTGTAGACCGAAAGATTTTTTTTTTAACAATGTGCTATTTATTGACGGTTGTACAATCTCAGGAATACGAGTTAAAAGCTAAAGTTCAAAATTTCAAAAAAATTTTATATGAATTTTTAATATGGTAAATCCAAAAGTTCTTTTTTTTTTTATAAGCGTTTTTCAGTTAACATGACATGAACTAAGTATATATTTCAATTAATATAGTGATACGTCTTAGTAGTTTTTGGGGGGTTTTTTTTCTCAGGAAACCGTTAACTGAAAACCACTTGTAAAAAAAGAATTCGTGGATTTACCATATTACAAAATTCATATAAAAATTCTCATGAAATTTTGAACTTTAACGACTCGCACGTTCCGAGATTGTACAACCGTCAATAAATAGCACATTCTTAAAAAACATCTTTCGGCCTACAAACAATTATTTCGTCTTCAAGTTTTAACTTTAAAGGAAAAAAAAATACAGCCTGAGGATGGAGACATGGATCTTCGAAAGTACTTGCTTAACTTAAACAATATACACTAGAAACATCTGACAACAATTTTATAAATGAAGATCACATCATTCAATAGATTAACAGTATTTTAATACATACATTATGTTCTATTAGCAAAGTGATTTCGCCATTAATCGCATTAATATTGCTAATTGATTCTATGTATGATTATTTCTTTATATATAAAATGTATGTTGCCTAATATTATATATATATATATATATATATATATATATATATATATATATATATATATATATATATAGTGAGAGTGAAATAGAATGATTAACAAAACAGGCTAGGATTTCAGTATAGAGTTTTCGGAAGTGTGACCATTGTCTTAGAATTGAGATCCCTTTCGCAAATTGAGTCCTGAAAGGTGGGGGACTAAATCAGATATTAAGGGCGGGGCTAAATCAGATATTAAGGGTAGGGCTAAATTAGATACTAAGTGGGGTGCTAGATCTGAAATTAATGGGGAGGCTAAATCTGAAATTAAGGGTGGAGCTAACTCAGATAATAAAAGTGTGGCTTAATCAGACATTAAGTGAGGGTCTAAATAAAATATTAAGTGTGGAGCTAAATTGGATATTAAGGAAGAGGCTAAATCAGATATTAAGGGCGGAGCTAAATCGAATATTAAAGGGGTTTTTAAATTGATATTAAGGGTGGGACTAAATCCGATATTACGGGTAGTGCTAAAGCAGATAATAAGGGTGTGCCTAAATGATATTAACAGTGGAGCTAAATCAGATATTAAGGGTGTCACTAAATCAGATATTAAGGGTGGAGCTAAATCTGATATTAAGGGTGAAGCTAAATCTGATATTAAGGGTGAAGCTAAATCTGATATTAAGAGTGTATCTAAATAAGATATTAAGAGAGTTGCTAAATGAGACCTTAAGTACGTAGCTAATATTAAGTTTTAAAGATTCCTGATTCTATGTTTTTGTTTCTTTTATGTTGGCCTATCATAAAACGAAGATATATTTTTAGACTTATTATCCGACTGTAAACATTTTTGTTTTGATTTAAAATACACTTTTCTTTTTACTGCTTGTTTGTACTTATTTTCTGGAATGAGACTGTTTCTACTTATAAGACTGATATGTCCCGGAAAGGGATATATTTGTTCGAAGTAGCAAAGTGTTTTTGGACTACTCTAACCGAGTAGGACAATCTAGCAGGTAACTATAATGAACTGGTGCTCGTCGTAGTGGTAGGCAATAGGCGTAGGCAATAGGCGAAACCAAATAGGCGTCCACATGTACCTCCACATCAGTCTGTATTTATGGCTGACACCAGCCAATCATATTACTGTGAGGGGGAACCCAGTTGTATGTATATTCATTACATCAAAGATTTATATCGAAGCTTTAGTAGAAACGAAAATGAAAGAAGAGAACGCCAACAAAGTGAGGTTTCGGTACATATCTGCATCTCCTAATATTACCGATCATGATTGAGGTTGTCATAATACAGGACGTTACGTTCATGCCATGATTGTCCCAGCTATCACTGATGCGTTAGGGGTCTATATCACCGAACCTAAAGACCTACATTAAGAAAATTGTAATAAAGCCTAGTATCCCGTCGCTTCAGAAGGCCGCGTTGCTTTGCACCGCAAATATTCTGCGAAAGGTGCTTGCTGTTTGACCTGATGAAGAAATTTACTAATGCAAGATCTCTGTTTGAAAACTAAAAATTGTTTGGAAAAAGAAAAGATTATATAATGTATATGTTTGTAATTATACTGTTAAGTCGACCGTAATATGTTTTAAAAAAAGTATTATGTATTTGTGCATATGTTGCGGATCAGGCCATTTATTCAATATATATGTTATTTATTCAATATATATATTATTTATTCCAAATGTTGCTTGGATAATTGAACTCATTCTTTGCGTTGGATTTTTTTTTTTTTTTTTTTTTGCTTTATTTTTGTTCCATCAAATTAGGTGTAAAAAGAGAAGATAATGATTTGAACAGCTCAAAGAATGCGTTCAGTTCTTTAAACAACTCTTGGAATGACGATAACTCTTCACAAAATTATAAAGAATATTTTTTTCTCCCCAATTTTTTTTTTTCATAAGATTATCAAAATTTATTTTCAGTTTAGTCATTTGCTCTTTTTTTTTTATTTTTTACTTTTTTTTTTTTTCAAAAAAACATCCACACTTTCTGCTTCTTTTATTTAGACTCGCTAAGATTTTTTTTTTCTTTAGCTTTCTGTTTTCGTCTCATCCAATTTTCAGACAAAACTATCATCCTTGGTCGTTCCTTCTTCGGAGTGCAAACGCGGACCGACTTCAGTGGGTTCTTTGGTTTTTCCTTCATTCTTTTCACGGTATGCCTTCCACAAGTAACGTAGTAAATCACCGGCCACAAGATCTGTCGAATTTTTAGCAATGACTCGTAAGACCAAGAACCCGTCGTCACGTAGGTACTCCTTCGTGAACTTCTGACACAGCTTCTTGTCCTGTTTCGTCTGGATCGTATCCCACCATCGGATGTACTTGGTCACGTAGTCGATATGTGCTTGGGAGAAGATGAAACGGTAGAACCATGACAGCAGGTTGATGCAAGTGCAGGTTGCTACGAATACAAACCAGAACCACAGAAATATGAAGATCTTCTCGTTAAACAGGTTTATAGGCAAGACGCACTGAACGGTATATCTCTGCAAATTCTGCAATTGACGGATCTGTAAGTCACACAAAGTGACCCTCGGAAATCGAGGACTCTCACGCCAAACAGTGTTGCTGGCCAGCGACGTCAGTACCTCGATGCCATAAACGCTGTAATCCGTAGCCATGAAGGCGTTGAGCAGAAAAAACTGACCAATCACGTTGGCACCGTACAGCATCTTAATGAAGACGTAGAGACCGGTTAGAAATGTGCCCTGGCGACGAGAACAGAGGAAACAACAAAGGCGTGAAGAACGCTGTCTCAATTTGACTAAGAAGTTGAGCTTGTACTCGCGATAGGCATCCAGCCATCGCGTCAAGAAGTGCGCAATATTCTTGATAGTCTCCTCTCGGTCATCGGGGGAACCGAGCTGGGTATCTTCAGCCATTGAGACGATCTTATCGAGGTTCAAACCCGACAACTCGTGAGTTGATGTCCAGAGGATGTTGGGAAATTTAAACATAAAAGCCTGAAACAGCAGGATTAGCGGCACCCACTGGTAGTAGGTGATCTGTTGGTCTTCTCTTTCTTTTATCTCGACTGGAATGACGTCTTTCATGGGGATGTAGTACGTGTTAGCAATCCAGCAGTAGGATTTAGTGTAGTCAACAAAGGCGTCCGTAAATTCTGCCGGGCACCAGCATTGGATGGCATCCCCGACATACTGACCTGTACTGATGATGACCGCAAAGATGACCAAAAGCACGACTGTGTAAAGATGGTTAAGCCTGTCCACCCAATCATCGTTTATGCTACCCCGGACTCGGGAGTAACTACCAAAATTCTCGATCAGTGAGCTGATCCTAAAAAAGAAAAACAAAACAGTTAAAAAAAATTAAATTTAAAACGGTTAAAGATATATATATATATATATATATATATATATATATATATATATATATATATATACTGTTAGTTCACACAATACAAGGCCCAAGAGCCACCCAAGTTACAAAGTGAGATTGTTGTAAAGGGAAGGAGGAAGTAAGAAATTCATATTATGAGGACGTGTAGGATAGATATTGGCTGACCCAGGACTTAAAGAGACAAAGATTGTAGTTTCCAGTAAAGCATCATCTCAGGAGTTTGTTCCACAAACAGTGTACATAGCATTAAGGGTCCTTGGTGTAAAGGTATGATTTGTTGGAACTAAGGCATATGATGCTGCGGTATGTCAGCTGATATCTTATTAAATGGAAACCAGCTGGACTTGTCACAAAAATGGATTCGGACATTTATTTTCCCCGGTGGTTATTAGTAAGTGAAATGGACTTCACAATTACATAGCAAGCGGCTCGGACAAAGAGGGTCACTAAATGAAGATGAATTATTTTTTAGACAAACACAAGACAAAGAAGAGAAAAAAGTCAGAGACTGCGAGCGCCCACAGAGGACGAAAGATATCCGTTAGACTGTTCACTATCCCCTCACCTACGCCTCATATCGGCTTAGCTCGTCTATATATTACAATAAAATTTGTTTAATGCTACAAATTCTCATCGTTTTTATTTCGTCTGGTTGAAGGGTCATTTTTAGGCAACAAGCGTTTGAATGGAAGAAACTGCACCCCGAGAACGAAACTGGTGTCTGGTGTGAGCTACAGTAACTCATCTCAACATCTGCCATAGTAATAACGATAGATGTGCACCTCGAAGAGGTGTAATGGTTAGCATGCTTAGCTCGCTAGAACAATTACGACTGAGTAGTGAGTTCGATCCTCACTGGGTGCCCCCTAATTTCGGCCTTGTGCCACATTTAAGCTACGCTTAGAAAATCGCTATGGGGCACCTCGAAGTGGTGTAATAGCTAGCAAGCTTGTCTCGCTAGAACAATTACGACTGAGTAGTGAGTTCGAACCTCACTGGGTGCTCCATACTTCCGGCCTTGTGCCACATCTAAGCAGCGCTTAGAAAATCACTAGTAATAACGATAGATTAGTGAGAGACTCACAGTGTTTCGTCTGTGGGATAAAGGTTGCAAGGTGGAGAATAAGTCATCATCCATAAGGCTGCGTAAGGGATTTTGAATTCTGTCGAGACTAGAGAGTAATGATTGCGAGGCACTAGCCCATCATCATCAGTCCCATAATAAGCGGTGGTCGTAGGACTGCTGTGCAGCCGAGCGCCTGACAAGTTCCCTCCACTTACGTAGACTGAAAGCTGCTGGATCATAAAGCGGTTTGATCGTGTAATAAAACGTTTCACAACCGGTGCGCCCGGGCGCACTAACGCTCCCTGACAGGTAACCAGGCGCGCTCCAAGTTAACAGAAGAGTAATTTATGAATTAGTTTTATATTTTTAAAATTTTCCATATTGTTATCTCTCCTAAACCTTGCTCCACCATCCATTCACTCAAGTTCGCCAGGTAGTATCTTGGATGTTACAAGTTATTTTGTATAATGAAGGTCAGGGCTTTTAATTTCAGATAGTAAGGAAAACTTGATGAAAAGAAGAATATGTACCAAAGATAAAACTTCTTCCATTTACATTTAATATTAAAATATAAATCTTTGTTAAGTATATGTATTTGTAGTCGACAATGTTTAGGTTTATATTATTCTCTCAGCTACCCCGACTTCGCATATAAAACTAAGTTTTTTTTAGTCAGTCAGAAGGTAGTGAAGGAAATCAAGAAGAAAGGACTAAACATCAATTGCAAGAAGACAGAATGCATAGTTGTTAGCAAACGGGCGAGCCCAACATGCAAATTACAAATTGAAGATATCGAAATCAAACAAGTAGAACAGTTTAAAGGCGGTTTGAGCGTGTAATAAAACGTTTTACAACCGGTGCGCCCGGGCGCACTAACGCTCCCTGACAGGTAGCAAGGTGCGCTCCAAGCTAACAGAAGAGTAATTTATGAATTATTTTTATATTTAAAAAAATCTTTATTTTTAAAAAGCTAGAGACACCAAGTACATACCTTCCATTTCTAAGTTGTTTTTTATCAGTATCTGTCTATATTTCTGAGATGAGGTATCATGTACACTATTTACATTATTCGGGCTATTGTCCTCATCTTTCTTGCCATATTTATCACAACTTTTCAACATTTCAAGCACTTGAAGAAGGCCGGAGCGTACAGCGCCAGAAACGTTGTGATAAATATGGCAACAAAGATGAGGACAATAGTCCGAATGATGTAAATAATGTTGTTTTTTTATCATTTGATATTTTAAACTGGATGCTAAATACCTTAATCTTTCAAAAATGGTTAATCCTTTTTTAGTTTTACCTTCCTCAAGGGATTTAAATCAATCCCTAGCCTCTCTGAAGAAAATAAATAAATACCTTTAAATGAAAACTGTACCACTTTGGGAATTTTTTTAAGCATTTCACCCCAAACAAGGCGGGAGTGCCTCTATCACGCAAGGGGTTACAGAGAGGAAGATCAAGAGTAAAGAGGAGGTGTTTGAGAAAAGGATATAGAGAAGGACGGGGATCAGGATCAAAGCATCAGAAGATGTCGATTGACATTACATTTGAAGCAAGTAGGAGAAAGTGAGTTCCACTGACAGGAAGTGCGACAGAAGAAGCTGTTGGAGTAGAAAAGACGGCTACATTTAACTGTATCGACAGTGAAAGGGTGGGACCGGGATGCCAACCTAGTAGCACGCTTAAATTCATGCAGTTTGGGTACCAGTGAAAGTAGCTAGTCAGAACAGTTGCCATGAAAATATTCGTAGAAAAGACAGAGGGAAACCGCATCATGTGTGTGAGAAAGTGACTGTAGACGAGATACCAGATCAGGAGCAATCACACTGCATATCCGTTTCTGGATTTCGCCTAGGACCTCGAAATGAACATCGGGGGCACCAGACCATATATGGCAACAGTATTCAATTCAAAGAAGAATGGTAGGTGTGTAGATTTGAAGGATGGACTCAGGCGAGAAAAACCTTCTGGCGCGACACAGAGAAACAACGTGACTTTAAAAGGTCAGAGAAACGTTTCGTGGAGTTATTCCATCAGCGAGTGCAGCGTGAGAGGCAGGGAGGTTTCTCTATGTCAGGTAAATGGGGCAGTTTCGTTTTGGGAGGATTAAAGTTTCTCATTTGGTGGGTATATAATCCATCATAGATTGACGTTCTTTTTTGAGACCAACGGCATTTTAAATTTTGTCAGCAACAAGCATTTAAAACAGACAGGAGTAAATGGTAGTATCGTCTAAATTTTGTCTACTTGGGAACTGATGACATCAGAAAGATCGTTAATGAAGATCAGAAACAGTGTAGGAAATAGGATAGATGATTGGGGAATTATAACGTAAATATGAAAGTGTAACCTGGATAGGAGAACCCGGATTTAGAACAACCCGGATATAAGTTCTTTTCTCTTATCCCAAATTAAGCTTACCGAAAAAATAGACCAAACCCAAATATTATCAAACGCGGATAGAGATATCTTCTCCACGGCTCAAACTCTTATATTGTTATCAAACTTAATAGACAAATTGTCAACACCATCAGCACATAAGATACACCGGGCAAAACAAAAATCAATATTTTAGTGATTTTTAACATATTTTTTAATAGCATTTTCGAATAAATTTATAAATATATATATAGCAATTTTAGTTATTAAATATATACCTATTTCATTTCCTATGAAAAAAATTGTTTAATTATTGATCTTGTAATTTTGTTTCGTTTATTTTGTCCGCTGGATAAAATCAAAAAACGGCATATCAACAGCTTATGGGTCATTTAATGCCGAAATTTTATTTTCCGCTCATGAGCTTTGATAACCTTTTTTTTTTTTTTTCTAAAATGGTATTGTGGTAATTTTTCCAATAATGTATAACGGGTAAGATTTTTTCTAATGTGTTTTTTATTAAATATTTTGACCCAAGTTTTGGGGTTTCTATTTACCCTTTCCTACTTGGTATATCAGGTGGTTGAATTTCTGAGTCAAGATGAACCTGGGAACAACATCCCATATTTTTACTGTTAAATAGATTAAATTTTTTCTTATTCAGATTCATTTTATTTTCTGGTTTGTCGCCCATAGAATTTCTTCAAATATCTTACTAGACTGGAAGAACATTCTTCAAAATTCAAGACATTCGCCCTCGTCGAGTCTTTTTGAAGGGATTGTCCTTCCTTCTAATTTGCGCAGCAATTCGACGACAATAACCCTGTAGAGACTGGCATTGATCACATTGCTTTGCGTGATGATGATGAAGAAAAGAATAATATTCTCTATTAAAATTTTCCATATATTTATTTTGACCAAATTATCATTCGGGCTTGAAGAAGCTGCTGGATTGGTCATTTGGCAACCTGACGACAATAACTCGCAGGAGTGACGATAATGATGACAAAAATAAAATATTAATTTTAATCTTTTAATACATGTTGGTTGCGCCTACCTATATATATATATATATATATATATATATATTAACGTGTATAGTTATAAAATAACCGGGGCTAAACATGGAATATTTATCTTCATAATTTGCATTCCATTGGAATGGTAAAGAAATCAATTAATCAAAAAAACAAATTCGGCTCTGCTCAGAAAAAACGTTCAATTTTTTTCTTTTTGAATTCTATTCAAACAAAGTGACGAGACACTACTATTCGATTTAAATGGATCAAATTGATCTTTCGGTTACGCAACAACGATTATATTTATTCAGTCCTAGGGACATTGAGTTCTACCTGGATTCTATCAACTTGGAATTTTTATTCAAAAATATATATGTATGATGTATGCATCTCACTGTATATATTTATATATTTTGCATATGCATCAATGTATATTTCTTCAATGTATACTTATCTATAATTATTTATCGAAAGTAATTGTTTTTTATTTTATCTCGTGAGAACGTCATTGGATTCTGTTTAAATATGTATTAATAATGTGATTAATGCATATATATATATATATATATATATCCGGAGTATATTATCAAGTAAGGTTATCCTTCGGACGATAAGAATACAAACTAGTTTCTTTCAGATAAAATTATTATTTATTTGCTTTTGAACTCCGCCATAAAAGAAAACCGTGAGGGGATTTTACTGGTCCCTTTAGGTGGTTTTCTTCAAACGTTGATCTTCTCGGATATGTGAACTTCTTCTGACTTTTCCATCAGTGGGGTGGGTCGGCTTTTATAGAACTTGATGCCATCCGGCAGTCCCGAGTGTGCAAATCCTAAGCACAGCTGGGACGAACACATTATGAACATTGGGAACAAAGTAATACGTATTTTAAAAATATCAATTTTTTTTTTTTTTCCTTTTTAACTTTTCGAGCAGATTAACATAGAAATATGATCTCTGAAAAAAATATGGCAAAAAAAAACCAAAACGTGTTGCTTTTCGATATAAATCTCCATCATCAGTAAATGGCCGCACTTTCTCCTTAGACGCAACACAGGCTTTTTATGCAGGGTGTATTTCCAGTACTCAGATTATACCAAAGAAAAGTCGCGGGGGGGGGATATTTTCGAAGAAATATTTTGACTAAAAAAAAAAACATTCTTCAAATGGTGGAAAGTAATTTTATGAAAGAAATGAAAGAAAAATAAATTCAGTAACGAAAAATATAAACCAAAAATAATCAACAAAAAATTCAAAGAAAAATTAATAAAATTTGAAGTAAACACCAAAAAACAAAGCAAGGAAAACATAATAAATCAAAAATTTTAAATAAAAATGTTACGATAAAAAATAAAAATAAAATAGTCAAATTTAAAGCAACAAAAAAAAATTAATAAAATAAAAATAAAATAAAAAGGTAAAATATTAGTGGTAAACAAAACAACTCTTTTCAAAATGCTAATAAATGTTTCGTTTCAAAGAATATTCCGGGTATTTAAAGAACAAAAATTTAGTAATTCTGGTATTTCAGTTAAAATCTTCCATCAATTAATGACATTACTTAGCAAAGAAGACCGCTGTCGTCATAGAATATTTAAAATATATTATGTTCTATGTCAAATTTTTTTTGGCTGTCTTGACAAACGAACGCCTGTTCTTAGTGTCATGGTTTTTCTTCATTAAAATACTAGTGAGTCTGATTTTCATATATATAAAATAAGATAAGGAATTAATGAAAAAAAAGGATCAAGATAATTATTTAGTGAAAACGAAAGTTACTTAATCTGTTCGTATTACCAGCTAAAGGACGAATAAAGGAAATATTTAACCAAATACTTAACCAATATTTAACTAAATACAAATTGTCCCAGATTTTGAGTGCTTTCAGTTTTCATAAGTTATTATTGAAGAGTAATTGTTTTTTTGTACTATGGAGGGTTCATTGCTTTCAAATATCGCTTCTTTGCGTTATCTCGCGAGATTTCGTGTCATCTGGATTCTGTTTAAATATGTACAGAAAACAAAAACATTTCGTGTCATCTGGATTTTGTTTAAATATGTACCGAAAAGAAGAAAAGTGATCCTAAATATTGAAAGGGACATTAACAAAGAACGTTCGTGGTTTTTAAGAAATCTCTCTCTCTCTCTCGTACACTATATATATATATATATATATATATATATATATATATATATATATATATATATATAGGAATACTGATTGATGTTATATTCAGCACCCTGTCAGAGTCCCGTAGAAGAAACTTTTTGTAATTGTTCGGTCCTCTCGTCAGAAGGTAACAAAAATTGACTGTTCAATGAACACTGATGAAATATTATTTTTATAACGTAAAAAAACAAAAAATATACGGACAAGACAGTGATTGTTTACATGGATGATTATGTCTCCTCGAATTCACTCTCTAGTGGTCATGTCTGACGTCATGCAAGATGTCTACAAAGAAAAAATATTTAGCGTCTTAAACCGGATGATGTTTATCGTTCCGGGTAAAAAAAAATAAAAAAAAACAATGAAGACTATCATCACTGTCTTGTCCGGATATCTAATATGTTGTATAGTAATTGACATCTTTCATAATGGCTTACGTTTGAGCTTAGATTGGATTAAAAATGTGGATAAATATTTCGATTTTCTTTCTTCGTTTAATGATAATGTTCTGCTTTTATCAGACGTTATAAAACCATCTTCAATTTTGAAATATAATGGACATGTGTAATCAAACAAAATATTATTTAATTCTTCAAAGTATGAATAATTTATATATATATTTATATATATATATATACAATTTAAATGACCATTGAAGTCAGCACTCAGAGACGACACTAGATGCAATCGATTGCGTCTAGCGGTGAAACAGCCTGGGACCTCTCTGTGTTGAATTCAATGTTCACTTACCTTTACATTACGGTCTTGATATTTGAGACTTTAATTTTTTAGGAAATTCTAAACGAAATTTTGATCTAAAATTACCTCTGTAACGTTTCTATATGCTTAATGAATTAACTTTTAATTACAAATAAGGAGACTCTGTCTTTAAACATTTGTAGCTCTAAAATGCACGATTTTATATCATTAAGCTGCAATCCTTCTTTATTACCATATTTTAAACAAATATATATATATATATATATATATATATATATATATATATGCGTATGTATATATAATGAGCATTGTGTTTGAGAGAAAGTAGCGAGAAGGAAATAGCTATAGAGTTTGGTCGTATATATATATATATATATATATATATATAATATAAATAAATAACACACACACACAAACATACATATATATATATATATATATATACAAGATATATTCCTATTCACAATCACTTAGACTCAGAAGGATATGTTCCAACAATGAAGAATTAAATAAACACATTGAAAATCTGGAGCATCAATTCACAACACGTGGCTATAAACAACACCTAATCAGGGAACAAATAAATAAAGCAATTTCCACACCTAGAGAAGACACCCTAATATACAAGATTAAAAATAAATCTAGCCATATTCCTCTAGTAACCACTTTCAACCCCACTCTGCCTCCACTATCTCAAATAATCAAACATCGCTGGGAAATACTACATCTCAAACCAAACCTAAAAATTGTTTAAGGAACCCGGCATTCTTGCATATCGTAGACCTAAGAACCTAAAAGAAATCATAGGTAGTAACCATATTTCAGGGGACAAGGTAATCCGTAATAAACTAAGAACAAAAACAACAGGATTTTCCCAACCATGTAACAACAAAAGAAGTTTATGCTGCAACCATATTAAACACACAAATTCATTCACTAGCTCAATCACTAAATCTACTTTCAAAATCTACCACGATTCTAACTGTAGAAGTCATAACATAATTTACCTCCTAGAATGCACACTATGCCAGAAAAAATATGTAGGAAAATCTGAATGGCCCTTTCACTACAGAATTAATAATTATCGCGATCGAATTAAGTCAAATCCCCACGAAAAATTATTACCTGTAGAACAACATTTCCGCCTGGAAAAACACGATTTCAAAACCCATGCCAAATTCAATATAATTGAGAGAATAGAAAAGTTCAGAGCAGATAACATTAGAAAGATTTTAGAGTTCCATGAAAATAAGTGGATACAACGTCTAAAAACACAATATCCAGCTGGGCTAAACCATAAATTTAACAATATAGACAGTATAATATATAACTCAACAAATCAAAACCTACCCACATTTCTCACCCACACAAGACAGACATGCTTACGGAGGTGTGGCGGCCTCACACTTATACACACACTGACACGAATATACACATTACACACATCATACTCACTCACTCCCTAATGAGCCAAATGATAACACAAACCCACAGCAATATACACGCTTACACATATTATACGCACTCACTCCCTAAGAACCAAATAACACACACACACAAACACTAAACAGAGACACATCCCCTCTCCAGGACTAATAAAACTGTCAAATTGACCAGGGGAATTCAGAGAAGCATAGATCCATCCAGCTCTTATCTCAAATAACAACTTAAAAGAGACTGTTTGACCAACACAAGGAATATTAAAAGATTCATCTTAAAAAGATAAAAAAAATAAAAAAACAAATGAAAACTACAGACAAAAGTTCATTTTCTCCATCAAGACATTAATTTCTGTAATTCACTGCTACCAGCAAGCAGAAATATTTCTTCTCCATTTTGGCCGAAACTAGTCGAGGAATCTAAATGAAATAATAATAATAAAAACGAAAGAATATTAATCTACAACCCAGTGTGTCTGAAGATTTTAATTTTTTAATATTTTTTTATTGTTCAAAATATAAATATATATATATATATATATATATATATATATATATATATATATAAACATAAACATATATATATATATATATATATACATGTATATATATACATACATAGAAATACATATGTACATATATTTATACTTACATATATATATATATACATTTCATATATATATATATACACACATATATATACACATATATACACACATATATATACACATATCTATACACATATATATACATATATACACATATCTATACACATATACATACATATATATACTCACATATATACATACACATATATATACGAACAAGAAAAACTTGCTGTATTATTCATAGAATTAAATGTATTTAATAGTAATAATTATTCAACCCTCATCTTTTGAAAGCATATATATATATATATATATATATATATATATATATATATATATATATATATATATATAAGCGGATACTGAGGTCAACACCAAGCGTTGACAGTCTGTTTCATGGTTGACCGCAATTTTCAGGCCTGAAGATTGCATTCAAGCATAAAACAGTCTGTCGCCGCTTGGTGTAAACCGCTGTGTCCGCTTTCTATATGTAAATCGCGTCACTAGCGTGAGCGATCGTTGGTGACGTCTTCCCACCTCTCCATGTCCAGGCCCATCATCCACATATCCTTCATTTTGCAGACGTCTTTAACTCATTCTAAGGCATAATTGTGCCTTTGATAGGAATCGAACCTGTATCCCTTTCTTTAGTAGGACTTCTCAATTTTTACGGATTGTTATTAATTTCACTGTTTTTAAATTAAAATAAAGATAGCAACTCAAACACCGACTAAAAACGTTTATAGTAATAAGAAATAATGTGGGATAAGAAAATATTTTTAAAATTACTATATGCACCTTGATGAGTGGATGGAGTGATTTTTTGCAGGGTCCGTCTACGAGACTCTGGAGTTGGCATGTTGAAGGTCCACATCAATCAGCTAAGTGACAAATTTGTTTATATATATATATATATATATATATATATATATATATATATATATGTATGTATGTATGTGTGTATGTGTGTGTGTGTACGTGTGTTTGATTGTGTCTGGGCAGGGTCATATTTGGACTGCAGTTTTTCGTTTATGCAAAATGGTTGCAAAACGACTAAAGAAATTACTTTGTTGAAGATTATTCTGTTAAATTTCTATTAAATTTCTATAAATTTCTATCTATTAAATTTCTATAAAATTCTATTAAATTTTATCTATTAAATTTCTATAAATTTCTATTAAATTTCTATAAATTTCTATCTATTAAATTTCTATAAATTTCTATTAAATTTCTATAAATTTCTATCTATTAAATTTCTATAAATTTCTATCTATTAAATTTCTATAAATTTCGGTTAGTTATTCGCGGTTTATGGGAAAAAAAAATGAACATTGTCTTCTGAGCACTTTCGGATTTCCTGTGCCATTTTATTTTCACCGGAAGCAAAACGATAATGCCACGGGGGGGTATTGGGAGTGCAAGAGAATATGAATAGTTTAGTGAGGAGAAAGAACAATAAAAGAACAGGTTTCAGGGAGACAGAAGATGACGATTGGTGTTGCATTTACAATTTTTGAAGATTGTAGGTGACAGAAAAAATAAAGAAATTAGAAGAGAGTTCCACAAGCGAGAAGTGCGAGAAAAAAAGAACCTCTTAGAAGAAGAAATACGATTATATGGAGCTAGTTCAACAATAAAATGGTAAGACCTAGTTGCTAATCGAGTAGGACGATTAAATTCATGCAGTCAGGTCACCAAAGAGGAAAGCTAAGCAGAACAATTGCCATAAAAATATTTGTAGAAAGGACAGAGGGAAGACATATCACGTCGATGAGAAAGTGACTCAATACGAGATACCAGGTCAGGACCAATAACATTTCAGACCCTTTAGATTTTGTCCAGAATCTATATATATATATATATATATATATAATTTATTCGAAAATTATAAATATGTTATAAAATCACTACAAAAGTAGCCATTTTGTTTCAACACTTCTGGTGTCTTATCAAGTGATGTTTTTTTTGCGTGTTTTTTTTTTTTTTTTTGCATTCAACACCATCACTTGATACGACACCATAAGTGTTGAAACAAAATGGCTATTTTTCTAGTGATTTTATAACATATTTATGTTATAATTTTCGAATAAATTATATTTGCTCTACTCTGTGTTGAGCACTCTTATAAGAATACTATTTTTGGGTTAATGGAATTTATTCCGTATACACCAATCCTATACTTGTATATATATATATATATATATATATATATATATATATATATATATATATATATATATATATATATATATATTAGGAGGACCAGATCAGATATGACAGCAATATTCATTGTACGGATTTTTGTCTTGATCGGATTGTGTCTCCGCATATGCATAGTGGTTTTGACTGTCGCGTTTCCACAAATAGTGGGTGTTTTCTTTTTTCAAATATTTCTTTCCTGTTCTAAGTGAATCTTGGCTGTATTTTTTTTTTTTTTTTTTTTGACAATTCTTAACTTTAATACAGCCCTGCCTTTTTGCATCGTCTCGGTAGCAATAAGGACTTATTTGGGTAGGTAGATTTCCTTTTCCTCATTCACCCCGTTATCAACGCCGAAATATTTTAACCAACTATAAGAGACTAGTCGGTTAGTATATGGGTTATTCTTTTGATCTCCCCCCACTCAATGTGAGATTGATTTCTTTTGGATATAGACAAAAGGAAACTGCGGTTGGGTTTTTACATTTTTTCTCACGTCATTGGGGTTCAAGGAAACTATTAGAATATTAAAGTTAAAAACTTTATTTATTCGTCTCAATCTGTATGATAGACTGTAATTCCCCATGTATAATACGCCTTCATCCATAATACGCATCCCTAAAATTGTGCTGAAAGTGTGGGGGAAATGCTTCTACTCATGCATAATACGCACCCCTAAAATTGTGCTGAAAGTGTGGGGAAAATGCTTCTACTCATGCATAATACGCACCCCTAAAATTGTGCTGAAAGTGTGGGGGAAATGCTTCTACTCATGCATAATACGCACCCCTAAAATTGTGCTGAAAGTGTGGGGAAAATGCTTCTACCCATGCATAATACGCACACCCAAAATTGTGCTGAAAGTGTGGGGAAAATGCTTCTACTCATGCATAATACGCACCCCTAAAATTGTGCTGAAAGTGTGGGGAAATGCTTGTTTGGTAATCACACTCTATAAATTGTACCTCTCCAATTTCATTATGGCCAGCGTTTCCTATTTTTATTTAAAAATGGTTTTAAACATAGAATATTATTTTAATTTAGTTTTATGATAATTCTTATTTTAAGGCAATTTTTCTGAAGATTTTTTGTAAGCACCCCTGATATTGCTTATTATTTTTTAGGAAAACTGCGCATTATACATGGGTAATTACGTACGTTCCGGTCGATGCTAGCTCTCTCGTTCATGTAGTTTTGTTTCACGATAATATTCAATCCAGGGGGGTAGGGCATGCTGGTACACCCCCCTAGGAACCTATGTAATCCCCCTTCTCCAAATATTAGTCCTCACATGGGTACCTGAGTTCTCAGCTCATTCACGATATTTTGAACTCAAATTCTGTTGTATTGATTTCTGGGTAGACGAAACATGTGCATTCAGAGTATCACCACTGTAGTTTCTCACCTTTCTTATTTGTGCGTTCATTTAGGGTACTGGATGAATGTTATCCGCCTGACAGTCAAGGTTCCGAACCTTAGACTAACTCCTGAGGAGGCTATCCTATCAGCAGATGTATAATACCTTGGTTACTGTACTGCCATTTTGTGAATGAGTTCTGGACCTTGTAGTAATCTCTGGTGGGGCTTCTTGATGTCATGATGAAGGCTACAGTTAGAGCTGTAACTTCGGACAATTCAATCCAGGATGTTGATGCAGCCACGACATGTGGGTGTGACTGTTTTGTTACCATTACACGATATCTGATTGGTTTTTGTTTTACGACATAATCAAACTCAATAGGTTTAATCCAACAAGATTTTTAGGATAGTTCGTATGAATAGAATATTTATTCTTTGAAGGAAATCAGTTTGTAGATCACGTTTCATCGATGTATTTTTGTAAAGAGGCTTTTTGCCAAGATATTGTTGGTATTTTTTTTTTTTCAAAAAATGTTTTGCTGGTATTTTTGCTGTAAAAATCTATTTTTATACTTTCATAATGTTTAATCCCAGTTTAGTGGGGGTAAGTATTTCCCCCATAGCTGGAACGCTAACAGGTGCTACCAACCGGAGTCAGGGTGAACCTGGGAAGAACAGCAATTAAGAGATGGTTCCACGCAATTAAAAAACTCCCGATAAGAGGCCTCACTACCGGATGTAGTTTATCGTCATACACGGGACGAACAATATCTTATTTCTAACCATGACCAAAACAAAATTAAGTAAAAGGATCAAACCCAACAAATTCCAAAAGTCGGTACTGGATTCACTATGTGAGGGGTCTACGTTTCAAATTTCCAGAGATGGAAAACCATCTTCTCGAGGTTCAGCCTGACCACTCGTTCGTGTCTGAAACTGGTATTGATCTCTCTATCCCAGTACAAGAACTCGCAATAGCGAGGCACTCATCCCTAAAACATGACTCTCGAAATCACTATGGCCACAGATTCTGCGCATAAAATGAGACGAATTTCCTGATTTTCCGTCCATGTGCTTTCTCGCGACTCATTTCATCTTTACACTCTATCGTCTATAAAATGACCTAACTGTAATGTTCGGCAAAATAGCTGAGCAGATCGATGATATTATCTCTGAGCATCACTCGGCTAGCATTCATATTTGTTATGACTTTAATATACAGGGTGTTTCAAGCACAGAGAGCAAGGTCTTTAGCACCTCTCCTCCCAATCCATCGCTGAGGCACGTTTTCATTCAGATAAGCTCTAACCCCGAGATGCCAATGGGGTGGTGCTCCATCTTGCTGAAAAATGAAGTCATTCGAATCTGCTTGCAGTAAAGTGAATAGCCATTTTTGGAGCATTTCGAGATAGGTTTGTCCTGTTTGTAGCTGCACCGGAAGTTATACTAAAGACAGCGGTGAAACTGACAGCCAATCAAACTTTGATAACTACTCTATGAAATAATCACTGATTCAGTCCGCTACAATGGTATAGACCTGAAAAAACAGTGTAATGATTTTGGCGTATTCTTTTTGAAACACCCTGTAGAGTGGTTAGTCTATTCGAAGAAAACCGATAGCTACAGCAGATAGTGCCGAGACTTCTGCATTGCATAAGAACTGACACAGATTTATTTATTCGTTTTCTACGGTTTATCAACCATTTGTAGAGTTCCGTAGACGAACCTTCCAGCAATTGCTCCATCCATTCGTCAGGAGATATCAGCAGTTTTAGATTGTAAGATGATTTTTTTTTTTTGCCGATAATAATGCTTTAGTGATACATTATTTACTAATTACCCTATAACTGGGGAAAGAATAGGTGAAAATAACGGACCCAACGGGAATTGGAACTCGACTCTCCGATCAAAAATTCCGAGCCAGTATCCTTTACGCCATCGGCATATCCAAGCTTGCAGCATCTGGTATTCCCACGCGGTCACCAATCTATGTAATGACCAGGTTCGGCCTTGCTTAACTTTGGTGTTTCAACGTGATGTGGCCTTAAGCCTCACGTTAACTGATACAGATCGTTGAGAAACCCACTCACAATAGAACATCACACAAGCCTCCTAAACCTCGTCCTCACACCCTGCCCTGAAAAATGCCTTGCTGAAGTGTTACCTCGGAGTGAGAAATCGGAGAGCCGAGTTCGAATTCCACTCAGGTTGGTTATATTCACTTACGTGCAAATACCCTCTAGACTTGTATCAGAAAAATTCTTACCGCCAAAAATTTCTCTAATCCAAAAATATGTTCCGACTTTAAATAACCTCAAAAGGGTTGATAAGCCATAAAAAACAAGTCAATCAATTAATCACAGCTAAGAACCGCCACGTCGCGTACACTGAAGCAAACTACCCTCATTTCCTTCAGATTCTAATCATGAGATATAAGTTACAATCGAACAGATTATTCTTACAAAGTGTTAGTTTGTGAAACTGAGTCCAGAGAGGTTTCTTTCTCAACAACTACAATCTTAACCTGTTCAATTCTTGGATTAACCGTTATCTTTCCCACATATCTTTCTAAACTGTGTTTCTTAACATTTAATCTTATGACTCACGCAACAAACTCCTTTAGTAACCCTCTATCTCGAGTGGCTCTTGAGCCTTGTATACAGTGAACACTAGTAAAAAAAAATCACCACTGTCAAAAATTACCATAGAAAAAAAACGATAAATACACACACACACACACACATATATATATATATATATATATATATATATATATATATATATATATATATATGGGTTGTGCATAATAATCAGGCGTTTTTATAGACGAGTTATTTGTTAATAAAAATTGCTGTTTCGTTTACTTTTTTTAATAAAAATATTATTTTATTTTCAAGTTATAAAAATGCGTGTCGATAATCATACGCTCCGGAATAATCATTTACAAATGTTGTTAAATTGTTATGTTTCCTTTTTTCATATTAAATACTGCTTAAAAAACGCCTGATAATTATGCACCAACCCAATATATATATTGTTAAATATAACAGACAACCAATGTCTATTATGTTTGATCATGAGCCGTTCTAAACGCCATATATTTGCTTTAATTTCGGGAGAAAATAAAGACAAAATTTGTCCAATATTTGGATAGTTTTTTTTTTATTATTATTATGCTGTTCCTTGATCGGAGCTTTCCGCTCACATGAGCCATCTTCAGAGTGGTTATATGGACATTTAAACAAAAGTATCAATGATATTCTGTTATTTTGACAAAGAAGATTGCTATGCAACGATAACGGTTGCTAAATAGCCAACGTAGGTCGTAAATTCATGTTGCGGTTCTATGACGTCATACCACGTGAGCGAACGAAACATTAATAACAGAACCATATGTCTAGATGCAATGCAATAGATAGATAGATAGATAGATAGATAGATATATAGATAGATAGTATGAAGAAAAATATACAGAAAAAAACAAACAAAATTTTTTTTAATATATCTATATATTTTATATATCTATATATTTTAATATATATATTTTTTTATATATCCATATATTTGCTTACATACTGTCTACTGGAAATACAAACCTGAATTTACTTTATAACATGGAAGACTTCAAGCTTGTACGAAAATATAAGAATCTATTGATCAAGTAAGGTAAGGATTTATTAGCGAACTGTTTTAAAATTGTTCCATCGTGCCTGTCTGATATTTTAAATCATTTTTGATTTGCTTTGTAACGTGGAGGACTTCAAGCTTGTATGAAGATATAAGAACCTATTGATCTCTGCGTATTCATATATCAACGGAAGGGATTTCTTGAACTGTTTATATAAAATAGTTCAATCGACTTTTTTAATATTTTAATATTTGGAAATCATCTTCGAATACGTTTTCACAACATCGCCCACGTGACGACGACGTGATCATATTTAAACGGAACGCTGATCTTATATAAAAATTTCAGTTATCTGTTTGGATTAATTGTGCTCTTATGTCCATCGTCTTTTCATGTTGAATTTTATATGTTCTAATGTTAATTATGTTTAATGAAAATGTCCTGAAGATGGTCTAAAATAGACCGAAACGTCCGACGTTGACTTTATATTAACATAAATAGATAGGTAGATAGATAGACACATAGATAGATAGATAGATAGATAGATAGATAGATAGATAAGAATAAATGTTACTACCATTCAATCAGCATCACACAACTAGATTTTAAAAGAAAACCATGAAAAGAAATTAACAGAGCTCCCTTCTATTTTCAAGCGATATTAGGAATAACCTAAAAAATTTACTTAATTTATAGGCGCAGACAGTCTTAATATTTTAAATTTTTAATGTTACGGAAAATTCAGTCTTTTTGATTAGGGGTGGTTGGGTTTTAATTTACCTAGACAACTTATGTATCAAATACAAATTACTTACAAAGTCAGGTAAAGTTTAGGTGGGGTGAGGGTGCCTGCTCACAAACAATGACATCCGTTTTCAGCGATTCATCTGGGTTTTCAGTGACAAAAAAGTTCTTGGCGTTTTTATTTAGCCGCATAATTCACATTTTTACACACAAAGATTTTTTTAAAAGGGTCATCTAAATATGAGTAAGTCATATTTTTAATATTTAAAATTTTCTCCTACAAATTTTAATTCCGTTTCTCCTACAAATTTATAATTTCCTTTTCTCCTACAAATTTTAATTTTTAATTTCCTTTTCTCCTACAAATTTTAATTCCTTCATCTAATCACTAAGAGCCTAAACGGTATTTTTAGAAATAAAAATATTAGAATTTAATTCCGTATTTAAAAAATTATTAATCAAAGATCAAATATAAATATGTATGTTTCATCTCTCTTCTTTTTTCCAAAATTAATTATTATTTATGGAAAATATTTGACAGTGCCGTCAAAAAATAGCAATTTAATTTCTTTGATTTAGTAAATTTTTATTTTTCATAAACTTAATAATGTATAATTTTTCATGTATGTACAAAGGGCATGGGTCATTTAATGACCTACAATCTTTAGCTTTTCTTATTAATTTCCATTTTACTGTTGGTGTTTTATTGGTTTCTTTTAATTTTTATAATTAAATTTACAATTTTAGTTTCAGTTTTGAAACATGGTAATTTCTGTGCAGCGATAGAATCATATTTTTAAAAAAGAAAATAATTATATATATATTACTCCAAACATTATTATTCTATTTGAAATAGACACCACATTTTTATCTTTACATTAAAATATGTATATCGGCGTGCATACATCTATCATCATATTCATTAACTCTTTATCAGTGTTTATAGGTCTGCATATCCAAGAAATCTTATTAAAGCAAATGCACAATACAACAGGAATCAAACCTGTGCCCCTTTTGTAGAAGAAACCACTGTTTAAGTCAAAACAAATATGGTGTGTCTATTTCAAATACAAGTATCCAATAAATAATAACATTTGAAGAAATAAATATGTTGGATAAAACATAAATCTATATTAATATCTTAAGAAATATACATATTATATCTCATTACGCGTGGTATAATATGTATATTTAATAACATTACATTGAGCAATGTTTTATTAACACTAGCACTATATGTGCGATATATTACATTTATATTTACACACACACACAAAGACACTCACACAAATATATATATATATATATATATATATATATATATATATATATATATATATATATATATATATAAAAGAAAAAGGTTATAGTGGTTCCATCGAGAGAAATGTGTGTATATTAAAAAGAAGAGAAGAAAGGTGCCGCAAACGTTTTTGGTTGTAATTTGGATTTAAAAAAAATATTATGCTTTATTTTCCATAATTTTACTACACGTGTTTCTGATCTCGCGACCATCTTCAGGTAAAAGGCGGAGATTTCCACATATTATTAAAAATAATTAATTCACTGCCAATTCAAGACATTCGGATTACTAACACAAAAACAGAGAATGTCTCATATCATGAATATTTAACATTGAAAAACATAAGGAAAAAATTAATTATTTTTAATCTTTTCCTCTCTTTCCAAATGTAACAATCCGGCATCCGATATATATATATGTGTGTGTGTGTGTGTGCGTGTGTGTGTGTGTGTGTGTGTGTGTGTGTGTGTGTGTGTGTGTCCATAGAGTTCGAGTGCACTTTAAAAAATTTATAACTTTATTTGTATTTGCGATAGAAATAATTTATAAAAAGTATTAGAAAGAAGTAAATCTATATTTTTTTTAAGGTTTTATTAAAATTTTATTTAAGTTTCCACATGTCCTCCATCATTAGCAATACAAAGGGTAATACGATTTTGCAGTTCACGGAAAACATTTGCCAACTGCCTGAAATCAAATGAGTTATTTTAAATTTTTTTTTTTTTTTTTTTAATTAAAACTAGGTACATTAAACTTTATAACATCTTTTACAGATTATTTCTATTGCAAATACAAATAAAGTTATAATTTTTTTAAAGTGAACACGAACTTTATGGAACCCTGTATATATATATATATATATATATATATATATATATATATTAATTGTGTATTTCAGTGTAATCCCTCTTTAATACGTGTTTCGTTAAACCAATCTTAATAATATTAATTATGAAAACAGTCACAAAGTACTGGTCATATTTGGAAATTAAGATTATGCTGACTTTCAGCAACTTTTATACCATCTACCATAGCGCGTACACATTATTTATTACAATGGCATAACAAAAATAATCCTTGAAAATGTCGAACAGTTTAGCTGAAAGCGCTCGGAAACAATAAACTTTTGGATAATTTTTACATTAAGTATGGGGCGGCGTAAACAACGAAAGAAATCTTAAGGAAAAATGGGAATAAAAAAAGGACACTTAGAATCAGAAAAAGAAAGGTAACTTGAAATTTCTGCACCACCTAATGAGGAAGGAGGGCTTGGAAAATATGACACTCACAGGATATATTGAAGGCAAAATGGACAAGGTGATGCAGTAGACCACCTACCTGACAAATTTGTGCGAATGGTAAGAGGAGCAGAAAATGTCAAAGTTTATTAAGTGATACAAGATAGGTGGTTGTTGAAAGCTATGGTTGTCCAGGGGGGGGGTGCTGAAGAGCTAGGACACTTTTAAAAAAGAAGTCCAGTAAAGAAGACACTTGAATGCATAAAAAGCAATACATAATCAAACCTAAAGAAATATACCTTGTTGTTCTTGTTCAATGAAACATAGAGAGAGAGAGGGAGAAGTGAAGGGAGTGGAGAAGAACAGAGAGATAGAATAGTGGGGGGGGGCTGCAAGTGGAAAGTAAAGGGTTTATTAAATGAAACTCTTGGTAAAGTTCACTCCAGTTCCTGCCACATAATTTAGACGGAAATTTATATCAGACGTATTTATAGATTTCTTTTAAAAGACAAAGTACTTACAGTGCAAATGTTTTTCTTGGAATCATTGTTTAAGAAGTAAAAGATCCCAAATGTCAATAACAAATAAAATAAGTCCAGATAGGTACTGTTGATCGCGTTCATGAAAATCTGTGAGAGACTTTTCTCATGGTATAAAAATGCTACAAAGCTTAAGTCGATAGTTCTTAAAGATTTGATCGGCATACTAAAACATGACAGTCAATAAAACTGACCATAAAGTAGTAATAATAAAAATAAAAATAAAAACTATAGATATCTTTTTGCTTCCATGTAAAGGAGATAAAAGAAAGTGACTATGGAAAGTGTAGACGATTGGATGGAAACTGGTTTCATATGTTGAAACTTATTTTTAAGATAACAGTCACTTGAAAAAGTAACTAGTACTTCGGAAAAATACAGGGGAAGGATCAAACGATAAACCAAGATAATCCACATGACATAATCTAATCTACAAAAATATCAATGTTTTTTTTTTCTTTTTCATTTTTCTTTTTTTATCTCTTACTAATGTCAGGGATTTTACGTAATTCTAAATTTAGAAAACAAAACAATTGTCGGATTACCTAAACATTTTCTGCTAGGAAGACTTCTCTTAACACCCATTAGGTGATTTAGTGATAAAGCAATATGAAAGGAAATTATATTTTTGCTCTCTTCACCTACAGAAGTTTCTCATCCAAGGAGACTTAGTCGCATGGCAAACCAATTTCTTAAAACACACAGGCACACCATCATCACCACCAACAAAAACAACAACAACTTAAACTAGTTTTAACCCATGAACAGTTAAATTTCATGGTTTTCCTATTTTAATATTCTGAAGAATATAACGGATTGTAGGTCAGAGTCGAGTCCGACTGGGAAACAGTTGCATTAAAAAGTGCTCTATATACAATCCAATAAATTGAACGTGCGGACCTTTAAATATTATATATATATATATATATATATATTAATAATACAGATAGATAGATAGATAGATAGATAGATAGATAGATAGATAGATAGATAGATAGATAGATGCAAATAGATTGAGATAGATAGACAGATAGATGTGAATAAACTGAGATAGATAGATAGATAGATAGATAGATAGATAGATAGATAATGAGCATCCTTTGATAGATAGATAGAGAGAGACAGACAGACAGACAGACAGATAGATAATGATCATCTTTAGATAGATAGATAGATAGATAGATAGATAGATAGATAGATATGCTGAACCTGTCAAGATGACTGATCTTACACCTCTCCGACTAGAACTCTATATGGACGCATTTCAATCAATATGCAATCTTCAATATGCATCATATTTATCGAGAGCACAAATGTGATGCACACATCCCACTCCAAAAAGTACACACACACACACACACAAACACATATATATATATATATATATATATATATATATATATATATATATATATATATATATATATATATATATGTATATGGAAAAGGTTATAGTTGTTCCAACGAGAGAAAAATGCATATTTTAAAAAAGAGAGAAACTGCAAACGTTTTGGTTATAATGTGGTTTTGTTTTAGTGTGTATATATATATATATATATATGTTATATTTTAGTCTTCCTATTTCTGCTACACGGGTTTCCAGTCTCGTGTCCTTCTTCAGGCAAATAAAAGGAATACATTTTTAAAAGTAATAAATTTTCCTTATGTTCTTTTAATGTCTCATTGTTCATTTTCTGTATTTGTTAGTGAGCCTTGAACTCCTTTCTGGACTGTTGGCAAAAGTGAATTTCTGCCTAAGTGTTAATAAAACCATTAGGTTTGATATCAGAGGTGGTGATGATAGATGTGTTGATGAGAGATGTATTTCTATCCCTGTGTGCGTGTCTGTTCCTGTTAGCCTCCATGTGTATATTCCCTCACTATATATACATACTGTCTCATAATGCGGAATCAGCATACATATATATGCATATGTATATACACATACACATATATATACATCCCCACACAAAATAGCAATATCAGGGATAGAGCATATGTAAATATAAAAGTGGACATTGAAGTCACCACCCAGAGGTGACAGTCTGTTTCATACCAAACACAACTGTCAAGCCATGTACGAGTGCATTTAGCATAAAAGTGACTGTCACTTCTGGGTGTTGACATCAGTGTCCACTTTCATATATATATATATATATATATATATATATATATATATATATGTGTGTGTGTGTGTGTGTGTGTGTGTGTGTGTGTGTGTGTGTTCATCAATATGTCTGGAGCTTAACCTGTGATTCTTAGCTGAAGTTCGACAGGAAATTTTTACTATATAATATTTCATCTATAAGCTTAATATTCATCCCAAAATTAAGTGCAGTGACAAGGGAAGAGATTATGTTAAAAAATATTTTTTTTCAAAATAAATGTGCTTCATTGCCTGGCTACAGATTTACTGATTACAGAAAAATACATATAAACAAAGTTACGTACAAAATGAGTTAGCATTTTCGCAAACTGATGAGTAAAGGAACAAAAGGAAATATGGTGTTAAACTGTTTTTAATTTGGAAAGAAAATTAATGGTTATGACAGAAATAGAACTGTCAAAAAATATGAGACTTCAATAAAAAATTTTAAAAAGTAATAAAAATTGAAAAATCACTCAAAAAATCCCAAACAACAGAAAACCCAAATGAAAAAAGCAAGAAAGATTCTATAAAGATTATGCTCTCTCTTTCTCTCTCCCCCAGAAACTGTAACTAATGTCTGCCTGACATCGTTACCATACAAACCACAGGTGGTCTCTGTCAGTATTGAATAAATACAAATATGCCTGAGCATGTGTCTACAACAGGGATTGGCTAGCTACCCTAGCAGATGGGTGTGCTGAGAAAATGTTAGTACCTAATCATTATGCATAATAGTACAAATCTCCCATGTCTAAAAAAACATATATTTGACTAAGATTGAACACATTTACCGATGAGAAAATGCTTACAAAGAAGGAGCTTAATATCAAGGAGAGCAACAATAGTCAAGATAAGAAAAAGTTCCTTAGAGTGCTTGGTGTTTCTACAAAACTATAATTTGATCCTAAGATAAGTCTTTTGAAATTTCATAATCTTCACTATATTCATTTTGTTCCTCACAGGTAGCTATTATAACTGCTATTATTCATGAACCATTAATTTGCATTAATTTTATTACCACCAGCCCTCAATGTGTGATATTTTAAATTGTTATATATATATATATATATATATATATATATATATTTCGGGATTATAGGTGCTGTTCAACTTATAATTACATGAATCATTCATACAAAAAACTAATATAGAGGTTAATGATTTAAATGGCGAGAATACATCTGCGCAAACAATTTCAATAAGTTACACTAACCCCGAACCTGTATATGAATGATATGATCCCTGTTTATAAATTCCAGTTTCATAAGGTCTTTTTTAGTTTTTACAAGCTTTCGTCTGTTCCTACAGACATCCTCAGGTATGGAAATAGATTTGTTCTTGTTTGCACGTTCCAAAATAATAACACATTTCTCATAGCATTTTTTCGGATTACATCTATATTTTCGTTGTCCTCTTATTACCGAGAAGTAAAAAACATTTTCTGAGATGAGGTATTATGTACACTATTTACATTATTCAGACTATTGTCCTCATCTTTGTCACCATGTTTATCATATCACTTTGGTCATTGTATGCTCCAGCCTTCTTCACGTGGTTAGAATGTCTAACAGAACCCTTTATTTTGCTCACTGGGGTAGACTGTTCTAGTTTCACGTTTCATGTGTAATGGATGTCAGTTATTTCCTGTTAATTCCCCTCTGAAAGTTCTCCACTTCCTTAACCAGGTATTGAACTCACACTCTTTGGGTCCTTGAGGACACATGGCACAATGGATAAAGGCGTTAGTTAGATCCAGTGACAGGACCCAAAGATTATGAGTTCAATACCTGGTTAAGGCAGTGGAGGGGAATTAACAGGAGATAACTGACATCCATTACACATGGCATGTGGAACTAGAACAGTCTACCCCAGTGAGCGAAATAAAGGGTTCAGTTCGACATCCCAACCATCTGAAGAAGGCCGGAGTGTACAACGGCCGAAACGTTGTGATAACCATGGTGACAAAGATGAGGACAATAGTCCGAATAAGGTAAATAAGGCTCATCTGGTTCACCATTACCACTGACTAGTATGTTCAATCTGCATTTACTGTCATAGATATGTAGAATCAACTAACCAACTATTAACCATTTTCTTCTGTTAACTGCCAATTTTATGTTTAACAGTTTTGGTGGACACTACCTAAATACAAAAATTATTAGGTTGTCCCAAAAATTAGTAAACACTTGCGAAAAATTGAATTTTTATGCAACACAATCCAGCACAATCAAGACAAACGATGGGTTCAGAAAGGACAAGAGACACCGTCGGTTCCAAAACAAGATCGATTCGGCAAGAAAGTCATGTTGTCCGTTTGGTGGAAATTTGAAAGAATCGTGCATTTTGAGTTGGTTCCGAATGGTCGTGCCATCAGCGCCGAACTTTACTGTCAGCAACTGGAGCGGGTCTACGAAAAGTTGAAGCAAAAGTACCCGGCTCTGATCAACGAAAGCGCGGTTTGATGCAGCAGGACAATGCCAAGCCACACACCACCAGGAAGACCAAAGACAAGTTTGAAGAGCTGGACGGCGTTGAAGTTCTGCCACATCCAGCCTACAGTCCTGACTCTGCTCCATCAGATTACGGCCTTTTCCGCTCAATGCAACACTTTCTGAAGGGCCGCCGATTCGACTCGTTTGATGAAGTCGAGGAAGCGTGTCAAGAATTTTTTGATTCGAAGCCGGCAGAATTGTACTTTCACCAGATCCGAAAGCTTGCAGATCGATGGCAGAAAGTCTTGGAAAAATGATGGCCTTTATTTTGAGGAATAATTTTTGTTGTTTTTGTTATTACTAGGCGAGTAAAATTTCAATTTTTTTGCAAGTGTTTACGAACCTTTGGGACAACCTAATATTCCCCCTATCCAACTGTTTCTAGTACAAGTGATGAAAGCTAGAGAACTGATCCACCAAAACTTTTTGATTAACAACAAAAGAATGCAACCAATAATCACAACCTTTCATGGATCATCAAATCCTTAAGGGCTTTTTTTACTATTTTTTATTTATTTTGATGGTCAAAGAGTGAATGATTAAAAATAAATTGATGAAGAAAATTAGTAAAACAATATATTAAGCATTAGATTAAGTTAAAAATTTTAATTAGATTTATTAATTTAAAAGAGATTTCTTTTTTGATTACATAGTAAAAAAAAAAACTTAGAAAACTCACAGAGGAAGCAAGACAAGGAAAGGACCATGTAGTTTGTGTTGTGACTAGACACAGCAGTGATAGCAGGAAAATGGTTCCACACTCAAAGAGCACACATTACTTACACTGTGAAGAAATTGGAGTCATCGCTACTGCTCCAGTTATTCCAATGGTTCATCATGGCAACTTTTTGTTGTTGTTGTTGGTGTTGTCCAAAAAACTGTATTTTAATGTGTGATCCAAAAGGATCAGGTCAAATTTCAAATATTTTCTCTTCCTTTTTTCTTTTATAGTCTTTTTTTATTTTTTATGTTTTTTTTTTTAATATTTTGTTGTGTGCGTTTGTATGTGTATGTTTTCCTTATATTGAAAATGAAACAAATCCTTGGTTTTAATGGATGCCAAAAAAACATGAACTCAAACAAATAAATTAATAAAACAGAAGGAAAAGAATATTCCTTATTGTCTGAAGAAATTCCGGATCCAAAGTCTTCAGGAAATAAAAATAACCAATAAGAAAAGTTTTCTTTGAGAATGAAGACCCTGGTGGCCGGATATGGATGTGAATATGAAACAGAAAAAAAATGTACATGGGGAAATGTACCAATAAAAAAGATTGTTTTTCTGAAGAAGAAAAAAGATGACACACCACTGAAGTCATACAGTGTTCCATACAACAAATATGTGTCAAACACACAAACATCTCCAGATTTACATGAAAATAAAAACATGTCTGATAATTTTAGACTCTTCCCAAAGAAAACATAGAAAAGCACAACATTTCATCAAGCTATTAGTCAAATTCATATTTACTTTTATTTTAAAATAAAATACTATTATTTTGTTACTAGTCTTACCTATTTATATCTATTAGTCCTGACCTGGCATCTCAATTACACTCACTTTCCAACCACGTGTAGCTTCCCTGTGCCTTTTCTATAAATATTTTCATGGCAGTTGTTTGGATGAAATCTTCACTATGGTGGCTAGATTTTATCAATATAAGAAGAGTACTAGATTGGTGACATGGTCTCGTCAATTCACAGTTGAATTGGCTAGATTTAACTGTAACTTCAATGCTAATATTTTCCTTGCTCACACTTCTCACTTGAAGAACCATCTTTCCATTCCATGCTTTCCAGTCAAGTTTGATCTTCAAAAATTTAAATGCAATGTCAATCGTTATCCACTATCTTCTTGAATATTCTTCTATTGTTTTTGCTCCTTAATAATGTTTTTCTTTTTTTCTTATTATTTCAAGTTCTGTAACTTGTGTCTTAGTGGCTTTACTGCCTTGCATGCAGTGATATGATTTAAAAAGATTACTTATGGATTTTTATCCTCATCTTTGTTGTTGTTATCACAATGTTTCTGCCATTGTAGATATGCTAGTCTATGAGGGCCTTTTTAGTAGATTAACATTAATAAATAAAGAGAAATGATAGAAAAAGGTTTTAACAGTAGCCACAGTAGAAAAGAGAAACCTTGATGAGTGCAGCCAAATGTGAAAAGCAGTAGCTGCTGTCAGGATATGTTTTGGGCTCCACTCAGAATTGTCCCATGGGACAATAGCCTAATAGATTCAAGCATTGGTTTGAGAATTTGGTAACCTCAAAAATTATGAATCCTGTCGTCTGAACTGGATAATGTGTCTCAATGGAAATGGAGTGAGCAGTAACTGAGAAGAACTAAACAACAACAAGATGAGGTCTCCACGGTGGAATGAGAACAATCTAGTACTGTAGATTAAATAAAGTGTTCACTTTGAAATTCCCTGATAGTTACCATGATCGACAAGCACCCAATGAAGGCTGGAGAGCATAGGGACTGAAACTTTGTGATATGAACAGTAAAAATGAGGACAATAGTCTGCATGACAATAATGTAATTGCACATCCCAGACATTTCCACAGAAGGTCAGACAAAAATTAGGCATACCCCATCTTATCATTGCACTTTAATACAGGAATCTAGATAGATACATTCTATTGCTGGACAAACCATGTGAAATTTGAATTTTGCTTACATACTCATTAGACCTCAGGAAATTATTTTTTTCATTTTGTTTTTTTAATCACTTCACCCCAAGCAAAGCGGAAATGCCATTAGTACGCAGGGGTTTACAGGGAGTGAAAGTGAGAGAAAAGACTGAGAATAGGGAGGATTGAGGAAAGGACAAAAAATGAACGGGATTCAAGAAGAGAGAAGATGGCGATTCACTATTACGTAGAGGGTTACAGGAAGTGAAAGTGAAAGAGAAGACTGAGAATAGGGAGGATTGAGGAAAGGACAAAAAATGAACAGGATTCAAGAAGATAGAAGATGGTAATTGATGCTGCATTTAAATTTTGCAAAATTGTAGTTATCAGGGAAGCAAGTAAACAGAAGGAAGTTCCACAGGCATCCCAAATTTCCAGGAACTGGTTCTATAAAGTCAGATAGTCTTTAGGAACCTATTATGCTTAATTTTCTTTTCAATACAAGAATGGAAACAAATCTCTTTATATATTATCAAAAAAATTTAAATCATTTTGATAACTGAATAGAAAACATTTATTTATTAATATATTTCCAGATTCAGTTCTCATCATATTTCTGTTCAGAAGTATGATGCTTTTTGACTCTAGTGTCATCGGCTGTGTTATGGTTTCCAAGCCACATTCAGACTGAATTGCTGTAGTTCCAAAGATTCAGTGGAAGACCTATCAAATTTATGACTAGATTTGCCACATTTTTAACTTTAAGACAATTTCTTTTGTCAGAATAAATTATGTTCATCACAGAAAACCCTCTTTAAGCATTTGCAGAACTTGCAGCAATGATATTAATTATATTTTTAGCTATTATATTATCAGTTATTAATATATGAGATTATTTTCAGATAATCCAACAATCAGTTCACTAAGCTTTTTATAATTTTAAGGATCGGTTCATGCAAACTAGTAGGATGCCGCCACTGTTCATACCTTTCCCAATGGTATTTGCATGTAAATGAAGAAAATAAACCTGACTGGAATTAATTCTGAGACATTATCTATTAGAACACATACCCTTCTAAGCTTACAGCGCCTGGTATTCCCAATTATTCACCCATTTAGATACAGACTAGGCTTGACATTGCTTAACTTTGGTGACTGAAAAAGAACCAATGTTTCAACATGATATAGCCATAAGCCAACATTATTGAAAAAAGGAAGAACAAAGGAATTTTAACAAGTGGCATTTTTTGTTGGACATCATTTAAAAAACGAGTTTTAAATCATGACATGGTTCTAAAGCCTGTCATATTTAAGTATGGCAGACTTGAGATAATTGTTCATTCCTATCTTGGCTATTTGTATTCAATATTACTGAGAAAATGATGTCAAGTTGTAGATTGAGCCTAAAGTAGTTACCACCCAAAAAGTTAAATCAGCAAAACAAATTGTTGTTTTGTTAGTCTGTTTAACAGCATATCAACTCCTTATGGATCATTTAATGCCAAAAATGAATTTTCTTGGGCGCATTAGTAATTTCTTTCAAAAATGTATTGCTGGTAATAATTTTTATTTTTTTTTATTTTTTTACAAAAATGTATTGCTGGCATTTTTACTATAATTTTTTTTATACTTTCATAGTGTTATGGGGTTAACTATTTGCCCATAGCTTGGATCCTAACAGGTGCTAACACCTCAGGTCAGGATGAACCCGAGAAAAACAGCAATTAAGAAGGGATTCCATGCTCCTCAAAACCTCCTGATCAGAGGCCTTGCTGCCAGATGTAGTTTATCATCATACCCTGGATGGAACAAAATGAATTCAAATTCTGAATAAGATAATTCACATTGACTCACCTCTTTAAAAATGACATTGAATCCACTTCTTCCCGCTGATCCATTATCACTAATTATGTTACAAGATAAACCAGTAAACCTTTTCATATATTATTTGGAAAGGAGATGTTCACCCCATTGCTGTGAGAAATGCCAGGAAGGTCCCAACCTGGTATCCTAACTATAAATAGGTTAATTTGACTTGACCTGATGTATGCACAAACCTTTCACTGCTCACATACACCCCCTCCCACGCACACACATATAAAATTTTCCGCCAAGGCATGAAAAGTATCACTATCACAGTTTGTAACAAGCATTCAGGTATGACATGAAATTTTCCTATTTGTCACCAGGTAAATGATTTTATCAGTCTTTGATGTATCACATGAGAATTATATTTACTTACATTTATCTACACAAATAGATAATCAAGAAAAGTACTCATTAAACCCATATCCCACTGGCATCATTTTAAATTTATACCATCTTTTATTTCTTTTTTATTTATTTACCTTCTTACTGTGATATTCACCCTATACAAGGCCCAAGATTCCCTCGAGGTAGAGGGTTACAGAGTAAGGGGCACATTTTATGCTGATAGGTTGGGAGATAACAGTTAACCCTAGACTTGAACAAGTTAAAATTGTAGTGATTAGGGAAGCATCCTCTTGGGAGTCGATTCCATAAAGCAGCAGATCATGGAAAGAAGCTTTTCGAATCGACCTTAATCTTACCAGTGGAATATGAAGAGAATGAGAGCTGCGAAGTTTAGAATTGGCGGAACTAAGGAATTTAGTTCATCTGAGCCCAATCCATGGAAATAGTGATAGAGCAGTAAGAGATCTGTGGCATTTTGCCTGTGAAGAAGGGGCTGTAAGGTGAAAGATAACTTGTATTCCATATATCAGAAATATAGGCCCTTCTTTTTTATGGATGTGCAAGTGGTATAATGGATAATGACATGGAATGGGAAATTGGAGAGGTGAGATTTAATTCCAACTGAGATTGTTACATTCGTTTACATGCTAATACTCTTGGGAAAGATACAAATCCACCATTTAAACCCTCAACTATCAGTTAAATAGTAGAACTTATTATTTGTAAAGAATGTGCAAGCCAAGATGACATCCCAGCCAAATCAGTTGCATTTACTTTTGCACAAATGTCCATGGAAAAGCCATGAATCCATCTTTTCTCCCTCCAGCTATGGGTTAAATAGTAGAACTTTTTCTAATAAAATCAGTGTTATTCTCAAAAACATTGTTTATGCAATATTCATTTAAAAAAAACTCATTCTTAGAATCCAAAATGTTTCACATTTAAATAACAGGCAGTGGGTTCATAAGCCATAAAAATCAAATCAATCAATCAATTTTATTTTTTTTACATTTCTAAATTTTCTATCGATGTCTAGTAAATAAACTTGTGTAATTTTATTAAAACTCCACATGAATCACTGGACGGCCCCATGAATCCCATCACTGCCTTAGAGTAAACGACATAAAATAATTGTTTAGTTAATGTATAATAGCATGAGTAGGGTTCACTAAACAAATATGTCTAAACATTTATTTTAACACTGACTGCATATAGAATCAATGTTATGCCTTTTACTTCTCGCTTGTGGAATTCTCTACTGGTTAATTTGCTTCTCAGTCAACTTTGATCTTCAAAAATGTAATGTCAATCATTATCTTCTGTCTTTTTAATTCCTTTCCTTTTATTGTTCTTGCTGCATGATAATATTTTTTTCCTTTTCTCATATTCTCTTACACTCAGTAACCCCTTGCATCTTAGTGGCATTAATGTATTTGTATTTTTCTACATTAAAAAGTTAATTTTTTTTTGCTCATTAGAAAAAATACCTGATAATCAAGTTTCACAATTTTTTTTATCTACAATTCACTTAAATTAGTATCTGCACACAATTTGTGATCTGCATAATGACAATAAAGAAAAAGAGAAATGGCATAACTCCCTTCCATTTACTTGCTTCCCTGATAAATGCAATCTTCAAAAATTTAAATGCAATGTCAATCGCCATCTCCTCTCTTCCCAATTCCTGTTTCTTTATTATCTTTTCCTGGCCTCTCTGCACTAAAAACTTCTCATCCTCTTCCACTCCCAGTAACTCCTTGCATCCTAGTGGCATTATTACCTTGATTGGGGTGAAATGATTAAAATGAGCTAACTGGAGTAAAGTGCCATGCAGATTTAAATTTTTCCCACTTGTGACGAATGCAGCTATCGATTTTTTTTGCATGCTAGTTAACATTCATGTCAGTCAGCTGTTGGCTCCCACACTAACCAATAGAATCTTCCTGCCTATTCGTGGCAGCCAGCTATTGGCTCTCACTCTGGCCAGTACAAAATGGCTGCAAACTACATTAAAACTGCCGTAGAAGCATGAAAAAATCGATTATTTCCACTATCGATGGGAGTTGGGAAATGCAAAATCGGTCTTGGCCTTCCCACTAACTTGGAGCATGTGCATGTAAATCTTGGTGCAAATCCGTCGAAAATTGCGGCCATGCATTCATTACACACACACACACATCCTGCCTTTTATGGATAGAGTCCACTTGAGTGAGCTTTAGATCCAGTAGGCATTTGAGACAATGGATAAAAAAAAATTCAGGATGTGGAATTAATAAATACTAAATACTTTGGTTACCTCGGCATATGGATCAAATATAATGAATTAAGTATAAGAGGAAAGGAAATTAAACATGGAATAGGCTCCACCACGGATAGTTTCGCTCTACACCACAAACTGCTACAAAACTAAAACATCAACCTGAAAACTCGAGTCATGTTCTTAAACAGCCCTGTCAGATCAAGACTTACATATGGATGTCATGCATGGTGTCAAACCTGTTCAGAAATATCTAAACTCTCCAGCTCTATACAACCCCTTCCTAAGATCAAAGGTAAAAAATTTTGAGCGATTGAAACCTGAGGGCCTTGGTAAAGATAATCTTTCTTTGAACATTGTGGATTGGTGCTACTGATTCACAAATAAAGAACTGTACCAAATAATAGAAACCATGTCACTTGTGGACTACCAACAGCAGCAACATAATCCAGATGTTGACATTCAACACAACTTCAAATAAAAGGTTATTAAAGAAACCTCCATCAATACTGGAAAGAGTGATAACAGTTGACTTGAAAAACTTATTTTCCTGAAAAGTTGTTTTAAGAGAAAAGATTTTCTAAATTTCAAAGGAAAGCAGTACTGGCTGCTCATTTAATGAATGCCAATTGTTTCCTTGTGGGGAAACGACTCTTATTACAAAGTAAAGAAAAATGTGTTCCCCAGTTGAGATCAAATCTGCATCCCCCTTCGTAGGGGAAATTACAATTTTTTTCCGGTGTACTTTACCATTCATCCACAATGTTCTAAGCAAGGTTCTATTTCCATGCTTCCCCCCAGAATTATTTTCTCAAAGGCTTCATATCTGCTCAGTTTAGTTTCCTAAACACAATCAAAGAAATTTCCAAAGAATTAATAAACTCATTTTTTATCCATTATGGTTCTTTACTAAGTACTCTTGAATCCTCAGACCATTATACATAATTGTCATGGGTCCTTACCTATAACTACAGAATGAACTCTTCCTAACACTATGTATACTACGCCTCTCAAGAGAGAGGGTCGAATAGAGCCGAGCCGATAGTAGTTCACTCCCAACCAGACTGACAGTCATACAAATACCTTCCACATCTTGTATTATTATTTCGTGTAATATACCTTTGTTATTTCTACTCTTGTGTTCGTGTTGTTCTTCCTTGGTCCTAACCTGGACCATAATAATAATACACACTGATTAGTAAATAAAAATGGAGCATCTATTTCAAAAACAAAGTATCCACTATAATAACATTTGGAGTAATAAAAATACCCTCCATTGTAATAGAAATAGTTTTTTTGGAAGGATGAAATGTTGTATAATCCTGTACATAAATGTACCAAAAAAAGATTCAGAAATTAGTGCACTTTCAATACATTTTCACCTTAATAAATTACTTTCTTCTTTATCCGAAACTGCATCCTGTAAGTTAACATTATGGTCAGATGTATTGCCCTAAGTAAAATTGAGTGCATTATTTTGTAAGACATCCCATCTGTGATTATATAGTCTTTTATTTAAATTCCTAGATATTTCCTCAACATATTTCTCAGGATATTTTTTACATTATATTTTATAAATTTCTCCTTCAGATTTTAGGCTATGGCACTCTGTTCTGGCTTCTTGCTTTCCAGTCATGTTTAATCTTCAAAAGTTTAAATGCAATGTCAATCATTATTTTCTGATTAATTCCTGTCCTTAAATTGTTCTCTCTCCTTAATAATGTTTTTCTTTTTCTCATATACTTTCACACTCAGTAACCTCCCTAGCATCTTAGTGGCTTTATGGCCTTGCTTGGTGTGAAATAATTAAAAAAAAACAGGTTGTTGTTATTTTTTGTGTTAATTAAATCTCTCATTGTCTTCGAAATAATTGTAATTTTATATTACGTTTAGATAAATTCTTGCAGTATAAAAAAGATGACCAACCTTACCTACATTAATGAGTAGAACATTTACTCATAGGAATGGATGTTACTAAGTGGGCTGCAAGGTGTAGCATTTGAGTTGCATGCATTGCCACACTGGTCTACGGTATTCTCTTTTACTGTATTATTAATCCATGTCACTCATGTGATTAAACCTGTTCTACAGTCAACCATTTTGCTCCTTGGGATAATTTTTTTTTTTAAACGTTCTACTATTGACAAATATCCCAAGGAGTGAAATAGCCATAAAAACGGGATACTATTGAGTTTCATTTTTATGTAATTCATTTCTATGCTCTATAATATATATATTGAGCTCTATTTTGTGGATCAATTTTAATAGTTTATATTAATAATATTTACTTGGATTACTTACCTACAGATTTTACATATATATATATATATATATATATATATATTATCATATATGAAAATTTATAACTGAATCAATAAGCTGTCAGATCCTCATACGTCAAAACAAAATATATATATATATATATATATATATATATATATATATATATATATATAATGGACTCTCTCATTGGTTTTGATGTATGAGGATCTGACAGCTTATTGATTCAGTTATGAAATTTTGTGCAATAATCTTAAGTGGCATTTAAGACCTTTGAAAGTGATTTAAAAAAAATCACATATGGAGCAATATATATATATATATATATATATATATATATATATATATATATGTGTGTGTGTGTGTGTGTGAGTAGTTTCACCCAACACTGCAAATTGCTATTAAAACAAAACATTGACCTAAAACCTCAAGTCATATTGTTATATATCATATATTGTTAGAACTCTTCTCTACCTTGCATTCCTGTCAATTACAATTTACTAAAAATTTAAACTGCACACTTCCTGAAGCTAATGTACAGAGGTTGTGGGGTATATCTGATGATACAGGTATTCAGAGTTAGGATAAGAATGATCTTGAACAAAAAAAAAAAAATCCTCTACCAAGCATTCCAAGAAATAGGACTCAAGAGAAACCTTTCCAAAACAAATTATGATCTTAAATTAGAATGAAATCAGCGATGGCATCTACCTGAATCCATCATAAAACTTAGGATGTGGAATTAGTAAATACCGAACATTTCAGATACCTTTGGCGTATTGGTCTGGCATTGAAATTGAAAAAGAGAATAAGCTGCACTTGTGTTAGTTTTGTCCAACACTGCAAATTGCTATAAAAACAAAACATTGACCTAAAACCACAAATCATATTCTTAACTAGCTTTGTCGGATTCAGACCTTTCATATGGATGTCAGGCATGAACCCAAACTAGTTCAGAAATATATAAACTGCCAGTTGTATACAACCACTTTCTTAGGTCAATGGTTAAAAATGGCTTTGAGCAAATAAAGTCTGTAGGTCTTAGTGAGGTACATTTTCAAACATTACAGATTTGGTGCTACAGATTCACAAACAAAAGAACTGTACCAAATAACAGCAACCACATCCATTTACAACTTGCAACAATTAAAATTCATAGTACATGTAACTTGAAAAGAAAATAATGACATAATTAAGACGTTCATATTTCACATTACTTCAAACAAAAGGTTGGGAAGGAAACCTCTATCAGTATTGGAAATAGCAACAATAGTTACTGAACTTGAGAAACTTATTTTCCTGAAAAATCGTTTTGATAGAAGAAATAGATAGAACATGTAACTAGAAGAGAAAATAATAACAGAATCAAGATGTTAACATTCCACTCTACATCAAACATAAGGTTAGGAAGAAAGCCTTCATCAACACTCGAAAGAGCAATAACAGCTACTGGACTTGTGAAACCTATTTTCCTGGGAAATTGTTTTCATAGAAGAAATGGATATCACATATAAATCGAAGAGAAAATAATGACACAATCAAGATGTTGACGTTCTACACTACTTCAAACAAAAGGTTAGGAAGGAAACCTTCATCAACACTCGAAAGAGCAATAACAGCTACTGGACTTGTGAAACCTATTTTCCTGGGAAATTGTTTTCATAGAAGAAATGGATAGAACATGTAACTTGAAGAGAAAATAATGACATAATCAAGATGTTGACATTCCACACTACGTCAAACAAAAGGTGAGAAAGAAATATCGGAAAGAATAATAATAATTACTAAACTTGAGAAGAGCCTGTAAAAACTGTTTTAAAAACTGTTTAAAAACTGTTTTAAAATTGTTTAAAAAACTGTTTTAAGTGAAAAGATCTTATTAATTTCAGATGACAGTCACACTTGCTGCTCGGTTGAGGAATGCTGAATGTTTACACATAACAAAATTGTTATTCATTACAATGAATGCCAAATGTTTTCTCATAAGGAAACAGCTAATATTACCAATAAGATTATCATATATAATTTTCTCTCTTTTCTGTGTAAATCTTGTTCATTTATAAATCTATCATGTGTCCAAGCATTGAACATTGCTGCTATAGCTGGTCTGGTGCTCCTGCTATCTCTTGAAAGCTATTTTTTTATTGTCTTTTCTCCTCACTAGTCTTCTCATTCTCTTTCACTTGTGACAATCGCTGGCATTTTAGTGGCATTATTACCTTGTTTGGGGTGAAATGAATAATCTTTTTTTTTTATTAATTTATTGTCTCTCTATCTTACATTCCCTCTTTATTATGTAAATAACAATATTCCTTGATTCTGTCTACCTCTCGGTATCTCTCCCTCTCTTGGGCACATCTTTACAATATAACGCCTTCTCTCAGTCTTTCTTTGTCTCTCTCTCTCTCCCTCTCTCTCACTCTCTTTCTCTTTCTCTTTCTCTCTCCAGCTGTAAAAAATTTTTATTAATTCCCTCTTTCCCCACTCTCTTTCTCTCTCCAGCTGTAAAACAATGTCTATTAATTCCCTCTTTCCCCACTCTCTCTCTCTCTTTCTCTCTCCAGCTGTAAAACAATGTTTATTAATTCCCTCTTTCCCCACTCTCTCTCTCTCTTTCTCTCTCCAGGTGTAAAACAATGTTTCTTAATTCCCTCTTTCCCCACTCTCTCTCTCTCTCTCTTTCTCTCTCCAGCTGTAAAACAATGTTTCTTAATCTCTTCTCTTCCCCCTCTCTCCAGGTAAAACAATGTTTCTTAATTCCCTCTTTCCCCACTCTCTCTCTCTCTCTCTTTCTCTCTCCAGCTGTAAAACAATGTTTCTTAATTCCTTCTTTCCCCACTCTGTCTCTCTCTCTCTCTCTTTCTCTCTCCAGCTGTAAAACAATGTTTCTTAATTCCCTCTTTCCCCACTCTCTCTCTCTCTTTCTCTCCTTATACATAACATTTCTTGATTACTTCTCTCTCTGTGTTGTTCTCCTTCCCTCTTACTCCATAACAATGTTTCTTGATTTGTTCTCTTTTTCTCTCTCTCTCTGTCTCTTACTCAAACACACTCTTATTGTATCATAACTTGATTCTTTCTCTCTCCCTCTTACTATAAATGTTTCTTAAATCCTTTTCTTTTCCACTCTCTTAGACACACTATAACTCCTTCTCTCTCTCTGTCTTTATCTCACTTTCCCTTTTATTGTAAAACAGTGTTTCATGATACTTTCTCCCTTGCTCTATTTCTCAGACACACTCTTACTGTATTATAATGTGATATCTCCTCTCATTGTCTTTTACTCTTTCTCTCTTTCTGTGTAACAGTTTCTTAATTCATTCTCTCACCCTCTTTCTCTCGCCTTTTGTCTTTCTCAGACACACTCTTACTTGATTTCTCTACTCTTATTTTCTTAATCTTTCCCTCTTTCCATGCAACAGTTTCTTGGTTCATTCTCTCTTTCTCTCTACTTCACTCTTTCTTAGATACACGCTTACTCTATCATAACTTGATTCCTTTTCTCTCTCTCTCTCTCTCTTTCTATCTCTCATCCTCTTGCTATAAAAAATGTTTCTTAATTCCTTCTTTCTTCCTCTCTCTCTCTCTCTCAGATGCACTATAACTCCTTTTCTTTCTGTCTCTCTCTCTCCTTCCTACTGTATATCAATGTTTTCGGATTCCCTCCTTCTTTCTTCCTCTCTCTCTCTCTCTCTCTCTCTCTCTCTCTCTCTCTCTCTCTCAGATACACTATAACTCCTTCTCTTTCTGTCTTTCTCTCTCTCCCTCTCTCTCCTTCCTACTGTATATCAATGTTTTCGGATTCCCTCCTTCTTTCTTCCTCTCTCTCTCTCTCTCTCTCTCACTCAGATACACTATAACTCCTTTTCTTTCTGTCTCTCTCTCTCCTTCCTACTGTATATCAATGTTTTCGGATTCCCTCCTTCTTTCTTCCTGTCTCTCTCTCTCTCTCTCTCTCTCTCTCTCACTCAGATACTCTCTAACTCCTCCAGATTAACTCTTTTTCTCTCTCTCTCCCTCTCTCTCCCTCTCTCTCCTTCCTACTGTATATCAATGTTTCGGATTCCTCCTTCTTTCTTCCTCTCTCTCTCTCTCTCTCTCTCAGATGCACTATAACTCCTTCTCTTTCTGTCTTTCTCTCTCTCCTCCTCTCCTTCCTACTGTATATCAATGTTTTCGGATTCCCTCCCTCTTTCTTCCTCTCACTCTTTATGTACCTTTTTTACCGTCTAAATAACGGCTTTTCTGATTCTTTCCCTCTTTGTAATCTTCGCTGGCCAGAGAAAAGTCAAGTGAACTCTATAATTAGAAGTTGTGAGTTCACAAGACAATTTTAATGGTGGGACACATGACCAAAGCTGATTGCTCTTTACAATCTGCTGGAATTACCTGCTTGGCAGTTAAAAAAAAAAAACAAAAAAAAACTTTACCTCTACAACTACTATTAGTCAAACTGAATCACGTCAGATTTAAATATATAAGTTGATAAGAAAATGCACTTGCGAAATGTACATTTAAAAGTCATAATTAAATGTCTCCAGTGCAATTATAGGTGAGTGCAATGTACACAGCAATGTATGTACTCAGTGTATGTATGCGTGTATTAAATGCACATATGTATACTTGTGTATCTATTAAAATGCATATGACGTAAGTTACAGTCATTTAAAATGTTGCAGCTGTAGACATGTTTTTTCGGCAATTACATTGATAATCTATATAATGTATACATATGTATAATATGCATATATATATATATATATATATATATATATATATGTGTGTGTGTGTGTGTGTGTGTGTGTGTGTGTGTGTGTGTGTGTCTGGGTGTGTGTATAATTTTATATGTATTATATATATATTATATATGCATGGTACTTATTGGAAAGCACTCAATATCAGTGATAGAGCTAATATATTTAGTTGGATTGATGTGAGTTTGTGACTCTGGGTTTCATGCTTTTGTAATTGTCAGACAAACCCTAATGTATATATATATATATATATATATATATATATATATATATATATATATATATATGTGTGTGTGTGTGTGTGTGTGTGTGTGTGTGTGTATTTGTATGTGTATAAAATTTCAGATATAACTAAAATATATCTTTGTAAAAGGACAATATGAATAAAGACAAAAGGAAAACTTGTCTTAGCTGACATGTTTTGTCCGCTGAGGGACTTTATCAAGTCAAATGTAAGGATTTTATTTTGTAACAAGTATTTAAAAACGAAAGTAAAAATGTTTTTCAAAATTTTTAAATTTAAAAGATTTTCATAAATATTCATCAGGTCAACTAAAAATTTGAGATAAACTATGGAGGCTGCTAAGTGATGTAATTTAATGTTTATACGTTCTTTTTATAAAAATTTTTTTAAAATGTCTTAAATAATTGTAGGACTTTGTCCATTTCATAACGTAATTTATTGTCTAATAATGAAAGGGAGTAAATAATGATGTCGAATATTTTTATGAAATTAATATTTAAATTAGTTTGGGATTAATTTCTATCTTATATATTTTAAATAAATGGAGGTTAGGAATTTAACTGTTTTCTTTTGACATTTTTATAGTCATGTATGTTAGCTCGGAAAAGGAGTAATTCTTTCGGGAAGGAAGATGTTTAAAATAATTCAGGGAACAGATTTATATTTTGATAAGATTTGATAGCAGTACTTTCAAGAATTTTCCATCTAAATAAGTTACTTTCTCTTTTAATAAGTGTGGCATTCTTTAGATCAAAATTGTAGTTGCCGTCCTGGGTAAGACGTTAAACTACATTCACATCCTGGATAAGACGATAAGCTACATCCAGCAGCAA